>CAUYON010032990.1:0-25457 GCA_963573935.1 Arctocebus calabarensis | reverse complement strand
TTTTATTGTCTTTATTATTAAATCATAGCTGTGTACAATAGTGCAATCAAGGGGTACAATGTGCTGGTTTCATATACAATCTTAACTATTTTCATCAAACTGATTAACAAAGCCTTCCTGGCATTTTCTCAGTTATTATATGAAGACATTTGTATTCTGCATTTAGTAAGATTCGCCTGTACCCTTCTAAGATGCAACGTAGGTGTGGCCCCACCAATTACCCTCCCTCCTCCTTAGCCTCCCCCCTCCCCACCCTCCCCTTTCCCCATATTCTTGTGTTATGGTTGGGTTATACCCTTTATACGACAGCTATAAATTAGCTTCATAGTAGGGCTGAATACACTGGATACTTTTTTAGAAGAACATTCTTATTAGAGGACTCCGGGGCAGGGGTGCTTTGGGGCCTCCCATAATCTCTTTCAGCACACTTCAAAGCCACCCTCAGTATACTTTCTTACAAAAATAGGGAGTTCAGTGTGTGAACTCCACTTCAAGGCAAGTCTGCACT
The DNA here is from genome assembly GCA_963573935.1 of Arctocebus calabarensis. NCBI lineage: Eukaryota > Metazoa > Chordata > Mammalia > Primates > Lorisidae > Arctocebus > Arctocebus calabarensis. Next base: position 24,949 of record CAUYON010032990.1, on the reverse strand, counting down.
GCCCCTTCAACCCTGCAGAGGCCACTGAGGGATGTGGTTGAGGCTTTGGAGACAATGGATTGATAAGTAGTTCCAGATGACTGGGAAGAAACAAGAACAGACAAGACCATAATAGGGCTTTGAATGTCATGCTTCAGGGCTTCAGCTTTATTCTGTAGGCTGGAGCTTGCAGGCTGGTGGCCATGAGATAATTTTTTTTAAACTTAGGGACTTGTCTAGTTCTCATAAAGTTTTAAAAGTCATACTTTTCTGAAACATCTTGGAAAAATCAGAAGATCTAACATCACTGGATTCATGATCCTGCTTTGAGCTGGAACCAGGTTACAGTTGCCTTCTGGGAACCAGGCACTGGTTTTCCATTCATTTCAGTCTGTGCTGTTCCCTCCAACTTCCCAGGAATGGCCTGGGCCCTGCAAGAGTCTCAGCACGGAGACAATGGGAAGCCACGGGGTCTGAGTAGATGAGTCCAGTGGTAAGATGTGGACTGGTAACGTGGCAAGGTGATTGAATTTGAGAGGAGTGCCTTGGAAGCAGGAAGACTTGCCAGTCAACATTAGAGAGGTGAGATCAAAATTCAAGTAAGGCCAAAAACCAGCCCCTGACCCCAAACCATGCACAGTACACACAGGCACACACTTTTAAGTGTGGCACAACTTCTTTCTTTGAGTTGTTAGATTTCTTAAGTTTTCTGTACCATGTTGAGAATTATTCATGTTCAATATTAAGATCATTTTCTTTTGAGGATGGAAGGGAAGTACAAATACCAGTTTTTCCTAGGCCTGTTTCTCCCTTCTATTCCCCACCCTTAGGGATGGAGTCAGGCTGTGGCCCAAAGAGAACTTTAGATGCTGGACTTCTGATATTCTGACCTTAAAAGGTACCTTGTGGGATTAAACTGCATACTTCTCAAGCTTCTCTAGTGTTTATCCTCCAGTGAACCAGTGCAATATTCTCCTTCTCAGCAAACACTTATTAATTAACTGGAAGGGAAAACATGAGGAAATGTAGGAGGAAGTATGTCAGGGGAATAAAAGAGGAGGTCCCCTCCCTGACCTCAGACTTGCCTGCTCTCCACTGCAAATCCCTTTCCAAATTATAACAGCAGTTTAGAGAACAGAAAGACTGAGTTTCTTTCCTACCTCCAACATTTGCATCCAGTTCACTGTTGGGTGCCCCACGTGGAGTGGCTCTTAGTCTTCGTTTGAGCAGGAGGATGAAGGACAGTCCAGGGCCATGCAGATAAAAAGCAAGTAGTATTATTTGTCTGGCAATTAACTAGCCAATCTTTGTACTGCTAGAGTCAATTACATTCACAGGTAATGAATTACTGAAATACCATGTTGTTTACTGATGTAATCCTCTTGTTCAATGACACTTTTCAACATTGTGCTTACAAGTAAAACAATGTTCCTTTACACGTGTCTCAATTACAGATGTCAGTAGAGACACAAATGAAGGTTTGAATTTCCTGCCCTGTATGTGTGTTCTCCCTGGCTCAGAACATGCGTGGCTGCTGGCGTTCAGTTTTTGTGAGTCAGCGTGGTGTGTTGAGTGGGTGGCAGGGACCAGAATAGAGGCTCACTCATTCATTTGATAAGCATTCCGTGCTAGTGTGGGTCCTCAGGGAAGCAGATCCTGAGTCAAGGTCTCAGGAACAAGGAGTCTATTGGCACTTTCTTCCAAAGAAAGGAAGGTGGTCAAGAAAAGGTCATTGTTGAGTCTGCTACACTGTGGGAGCTTAATCGCACTAGAGAACTTTAGAGTCCAGCCTAGAATAAATGCCTCAGAGTTATCTCATCCACGGGGCAAGAGAGCTGGGGTATTTACACACTAATTCCCATCAACCCTTGGTTGAGTACTACTCCTAGGGAGCACGGATTCCCTAGAACTTCTGCCCTGATGCTGGAGTAGACAAAGCAGCGTTTGATGGACAGAGAAAGTCTTGGCCAAAGGAGTGCAGATGTTGGCAGTTGGAAGTGGGTCCGGCTTGTATTAAAGAGATAGAGATAAGGAATTATGAATGACGCACTGACAGGATCTGCTACATATTCTATGAGGACTTCTCGTGTGCCAGGCACTGCTGTATCACCATGATAGAGATGGGTTTTGTATCTGCCTTCATAGAGCTTACAACCTGGTGTAAGTAATCAGGCAGAGCCCAGGGATATTTTGTGAAGGTAGGAAAGAAAAGTGTGTGAGGGAAGGCCTCCTGGAGAAGGTGAAATTTAATTCAGTCCCGAATTCAGACTAGAAATACTTATAGGCAGCCAGCAGCAGCATGTGCAAAGGTCCCGAGAGTTTGCAGCAAGTATTGAGAAACTACAAAAAAAAAAAAAAAAAAAATCCATAAACCTGGATTGTAGAATTTAAGAGATTAAGAGATCAAGCGAATAAGAGAAAATTATGGTTCAGAGCCATGGAAGCCTACGGGTACGTGTTTAAGAATTTGGAAAGAAAAGCTTTGGCTCTTGTTTGGAGTCTAGCAAAAGACAAAAGGATGGTATGAGATCACAAGACAACCCTTCTCACACTTCAAAGCAGAGTCCAGAGCTGCTGGGGGCAGGGCGTGGGCACTGAAAGAAGCCAAATGAAGCAATGCACGCAGATTAGATAAAACGGAGTCGAGAGAAACCAGACCTGGTGACATCATTAGATTTGCCACACAAACCCTTGTTGGAAGTAGTCGTAGCCTCTTTTTGTTACGTAAACTGTTTAATTCTGTGGTTTGCAACAAAAAGAATTCTCAATGGTAGTTGTGCAGTCGTAGGATTTGTTATCTGGCTTGGAAGCTGAGGCATTTCTGACGAAGGCAAAGTATCATTACAGAAACAGCAAGGGGTAGGGGATTGGCCTAGGTCCCCTTGCTTGCTGCACAGAGAAAGCCAATTGCTGAAACAAGAAATGCCAAGGAAGAAAGACATTTTTAATATGAAAGGCATCAGTCAGGAGGAATCAGACTCAAATCCATCTCCCCAAGTGAGGGATAGTATGGTCTTTTAAAAGAAGGGCTATACACAATGGGGCAGGTTGTGGAGGAGAATAAGTCTTGCTGTCATGGAGCAATTCCACCATTTCAAGGAAACCACTCAAAAAGGTCAAGTAGATGGTTAGAAGTTACAGAGTTCTGGTCATCAAGTCCCACTGGCCTCAGAATCAAAAATACACATTGGGGGTTGGGTGTGGTGGCTCACACCTGTAATCCTAGCACTCTGGGATGCTGAGTTGGGTGGATTGCTTCAGCTCATGAGATAGAGACCAACCTGAGCAAAAGCGAGACCCTTTCTCTACTAAAAAGAGAAAAGCTGAGGCAAGAGGATTGCTTGAGTCTGAGTTGGAGGTTGCTGTGAGCTATGATGTAAGAGCACTCTACACAAGGATACAGCTTGAGACTCTGTCTCAAAAACAGAAAAAACCCAAACACATGCTGGAGAGGTATATAAAAACATATAAGGGTCTGGGCAGCACCTGTGGCTCACAGGAGTAGGGCGCTGGCCCCATATATCTGAGGTGGTAGGTTCAAACCCAGCCCTGGCCAAAAACTGCAAAAAAATAACAACAACAAACCCCCCCCCCAAAAACCCATACAGGGTTCCGTGAAATTTGTTCATAGTATATGTGATGGTGGGCAAGTCCTGTTTGGTGTAATGTTTTCCCAAGCTACAATTGTTTTTTTGAGACAGAGTCTTATTATGTCATCCTTGGTAGAGTGCTGTGGCGTCACAGCTCACGGTAACCTTGGGTTTAAAAAGTTAATTCTCTTGCCTCAGCCTCCCAAGTAGCTGGGACTATAGGCACCTGCCACAATGCCCGGCTATTTTTTTGTTAGTTGCCGTTGTCATTGTTGTTTAGCAGGCCCCACCAGTCTCGGTGTCTGTGGCTGGTGCCCTACTCACTGAGCAATGGGCTCTGAGCCTCAAGTTATAATTTTTGACTTTAGTTGGTCAATGAACCCGTATATGCTCTTTGTATGCCAGGCACTGTGTTGTACATTTGATAGATAAGTGGATATCAAATGAAAGATGCGCATGTGATAGATGATAAGTTATAGTTATGAGGATACGTAGATGGATGGATGGATGGATAGGTAGACAGATGAAGGAGTGAGGAGCCCAATATCAGACAAGGCCCAGAGGGGTCAGGACTGGGAGGGTGTTTAGTCTAAGGAGGAAGAGCGTGTTGATGTCCACATGCAGATTCATGGCTGACGTTGTCTGTGAGTGGGGAAAAGGTTGTAGGGATCTGGGATGAAAGTAGGAGACTCTAGGCTAACAGAGAATGGGGAGAGAGAGAAAAAAATGAACTTCAGAAACGCCACAGAGGCAATTCTTAATGAATAGATGACCTGGCGTGGAAAGAAGGGCCAGAAGACGTGAAGTTTAGAAAACTGAGGGAGACCCTCTAAAAACAAATAAAAAATCTTTTTCTCTCCGGGGACTACTAGTTTACTGCACCGTGGCAGAAAAATTCCAAGTCATTGAATGCCTAAGCATTTGCCAGATCGTTAGCTGCTCTGGTCAACCTGAGAAAGCCAGGAGAAGGAAAGTTATGGTAAATAGGAGGCTGCAGATTTCCAGTGGATTTTAATCATCTAGTGTCGTCCTTTTTGCCCATTACCTTGACCCCAGAAAGCGGCCTCTATTTTTGTTCCCAATCATCCCCGTGCGACAGCATCTACCTCAAACCTGTGAAGCCACATTCATTAAGAGGAGAAAGTGGTAGAAATTTCCTTCAGGTCAGGATGTTATAGCAGACAAAAAGGAGAAGATATTTAAGAGAAAAATAACTCAGCAGTACACCATTAATCAATTCTCCCTCTCTCTCTGTCTCCCTCTTTCATCTTCCCTGGCCTAATACCCTGAACCGTCCGTGATAAGGGATGGAGGCACAGATAGCGTCCTAGGAAATGGTCTTACTGCAGAGCAGCGGCCGTGATTAATATGGCCCGTGCACAGAGTGATGCTTTTATTCCTTAACTGTCACTCTTTCCTCTGGGGAATCTGCACACTCCACTCCACAGTAGAGTCAGGCCCTGCTGTGTGGGTTCCCCGGAGAGTCCCACAGATGCCTGTGGCAGTCCGGAAAGGAGAATCTATCAGAAACCTGTGGCCTGGAATTCCTTTTTGCCTTTCTCTCAGGATCATATTTGAGGTTGAGTGCCATCTCTGACATGAACTCTTTGTCGGCTTGTCCTTTGTCCTCTTATGAAAAGCGATGTGGATGAATCTGAGTCACCTGGAATCCTGACTCAAGAGATGTCCAGTGGGCACTGTGGGGACTGGAATGAGCACGCGTGTTTACTCTGATTCAGTCAATGTTTTTAGAGCAACAGTCCCCAACCTTTTTGACACCAGGGACTGGTTTCGTGGAAGACAATTTTTCCATGTCTGGGGTGGGGATTAGACTCTCATATAATGAGAGCGTGCGGCCTGGATCCCTCGCCTGTGAAGTTTACAGTAGGGTTCACACTCTATGACAGAGGTCCTCAAACTACAGCCCACGGGCCCCAAGTGGTGGTGTGAATTGTATTTGTTCCCATTTTGTTTTTTACTTCAAAACAAGATATGTGCAGTATGCATAGGAATTTGTTCATAGTTTTTTTTTTTAAACTATAGTCCAGCCCTCCAACGGTCTGAGGGACAGTGAATTGACACCCTGTTTAAAAAGTTTGAGGACGCCTACTCTGTGATAATCTAATGCTCCCCTGCTCTGACAGGAGGCGTGGCTCACATGGTGATGTGAGTGATGCAGGTGACTGTAAATACAGACGAAGCTTCACTTGCTTAACCGCTGGTCACCTCCACTGACTGGTACAGGTCTGTGGCCCGGAAGCTGAGGACTGTCAGTTCTATAGAACCTTCTCTGTGTCTCTGTGCTCAGTATTGGGCCATCGGCTGGGGACCGCTGCAGGCACAGAGTCACCACTGCCACCAGTCAGACTGAGCACAAGTCCTAGAAGAGGCTCAGACAAGGGAGGGAGCCAGCACTTGACTTTGAGATTAAGGAAGGTGTCAAGAGGAGGTGACATTTGACTTTGAAGAGTGACTAGGATATGGGGAGATGGAGGAAGATGTTCAGGCAGAGAGACTAGCATGAGCTTATGACCTTGTTAGAGGAGGAAAAAACAGGAAAAGCACAGCCTGTGACATCTAGGAGGAATGAGGCTCAAAGATTTGGCTTTATAAATGTCACGCTCACTTCCTAATGAGTAACAGTTTAATGATAGCTGAATTCTAATAAGTGTTTACCATGCACCATGTGCTCTGCTATGTGTTGTCCCTGAATTTTCTCTTTAAAGTCTACACAGTATAATGAGGTAATATATGGCATTACTGTACTTTCCTTTCACATACAAGGAAGCTGAGACTTGGAGAACTTCAATGGTGTACCTGTGGTCATGCAGCCAGTGGCAGCCAACCCAGGGCTGTCTGCCCCACCACCCACCCCTCTCACTGGCAGCCGTGGAGTATGGCAGTGTGCATAAATTTACAAACTGGTAAAAATTCTAAAATATGCAGATTCTCAGATTCCACTCTCTGAAATGTGATTCAGTGGTTCTCTTAAAGGATTCCCACGTGATTCTGATGAAATATGATGACATGGTAGTTGTGAGCTGTGCAAGGCACTGTTCATCCAAACCTATCTGCCAAGTTTTGCTTTCCATCTGGTTCTTATCATAGCAGAAAGGATGTTAGGTAGAACCTGAAAGTCTAGGGGTTCTAGACTAGTCCTGCTGCCAACTGGCTGATTTTGGAAAAAGTCACGAGGCCTGCTTGGATTTTAATTCTTTAATCCTGACATACATCAAAGTTGGGGGAGTGGATGGATGAGTCTTGAGATGAACTCAGAGTTCCCCATTCAACCGTTCTATGAAACAGTGACAGAATTTCTGCCCTTAAGTTCTGAAAAATTCAGTAATTGAAGCTTAGAGGTCTGTATTAGTTGTTAGGCTGCTGCAACAAAGCACCATAAACTGGGAGCTTAAACAACAGGAAACAACAGGAATTACCACCTCACAGCTCCACTTGCTAAAAACCCCAAATCAAGGGGTTGGCAGAGTGGTTCTTTCTGAGAGATGTAAGGGAAAATCTTACCTGTGCTTCTGGACCAAAAGTAGAATCTGTTCTTTGGTAGCTTCTGGTGGTTTGCTGTCAATGTTTATGTTCCTTAGCTACATATAGGGGCCTCACCCTATTCCTTTATGATCTCATCTTAATTCATTTACTTCAGCAACAATCCTGTTTTCAAATAAGTTCACATTTTGCAGTACCAGGAGTTGGGGTTTCAACGTCTAAATTTTGAGAAGACCCAATTCAACATGTAAGAAGGTCCAATGAAAAACACCACTAAGATGAACCAAAGTCACTCAAAATTGAGTTAAGAGTTTACATCAGTCAGGAATATAGTCATGTGCCATAATGAACTGCATATATTATGCAGCTCAATGCATTTACTCACTTGTTTCTGGTGATGCTGGTGCAAACAAGCCTCCTGCCACTGCCAGGCATAAAAAAGTCTAGCATATATAGTTATGTGCATCATACTTGATAATGATAATAAGTGACTATATTACTAGTTTATGTATTTACAATTCTATACTTTTAATCATTATTTAGTGTACTCCTTCTACAAACTCCTTTACAAAAAAAGGAGATAACTGTAAAACAGCCTCAGGCAGGTCCTTCTGGAGGAGTTTCAGAAGAAGGCATTATTATCACAGGAGGTGACAGCTGCTTGTGTGTTATTGCCCCTGAAGACCTTCCCGTGGGACAAGATGTAGAGGTGAAAGACAGTGACATTGGTGATCCTCATCTTGTGCAGCCTAGCTAATGTATTTGTGTCTTACTTTTTAACAAAAAAGTTTAAAAAGCAAAAAAAGAGAAAAAGGAAAAAAAATTATCTAAAATAGGGATATAAAGAAAGAAAATATTTTGGTACAGCTATACAATGTCTTTGTCTTTTAATCTAAGTGTTATTACAAAAGAGTCCAAAAATTAACAAAAGTGTTTAAACATTTACAAAGTAAAAGAAATTACAGTAAGCTAAGGTTAACTTATTGTTGAAGAAAGAAAAAATTGTCTGGTGTAGATTTAGTGTAGACTCAGTGCAGTGTTGATAACATCTTCGGCAGTGCACAGTCATGCCCTCAGCCTTCACATTCACGCACCTCTCACTCACTGACTCACCCAGAATAATTTCCAGTTCTGCAAGCTCCATTCATGGTAAGTGCCCTGTATAGGTGTGCCACTTTTCATGGATTATACTATTTACCCTACCTTTTCTTTGTTCAGATGTTGTAGATCCATAAACACTTACCATTGTGTTACAGTCGCCTATGGTATTCAGTATAGGAACATGCTGTACAGGTTTATAGCCTAGGAGCAAAAGGCTACATCACCTAGTCTGGGTGTGTAGTCAGCATTATCATCTAGGTTCGTCTAAGTACACTGTGATGTTCACATAATGATGAAATCGCACGATGATACACTTCTCAGAACACACCCCCATTTTCAAGTGATGCATGACTATAAACAACAGATCTATAAACAACAGTCACCTCATGCCAGTTTATGCTGGAAAGAAACTTATGAAAGGATATTTGGTAACTCCAGAGGGGCTGCTGGATCATAAAGGGCACCAAGTGAGCTGTGGCCCTGCTCTACTAAAGGCCCTGCCCCTGCCCTGTGAGGGACACCTCCACTTTCACCCCCACTCCCACCCCGGCACCTCCCACCACCCTGGAACCAGTGTCCCCAGTGCCTGCTGCCTGCAACATCTCTCCTCGGCGAGTTTCACACACGTGTGACTCATGGGCTCTTAGAGGGATAATTTGGAAAACCTACACAAAATGGAAAATGGGCATAGGTACCCTTTGACTCAGTAATTCTCCTTCTATGCAATTTTTTCCTAAGGCAATAATTCCGCGAGTGCCTGGAGAATATGTATATGAACCAATTTGCCCATGAGAGTACTGCTTATTTTCTATAAACCCCCAAACCTCAATACCATCAGTGGTTGATTTGTTAAATAAACCATAATACATGTGTGCATGGGAGTGGGGCGCCATTAAGCGTGATGATGCGAATCAGTGGTTCTCAGCTTGATCAGACCCAGTACCCCCTTTTTATGATACATGTTTGTAATGCCCCCTTTACTATCCTCAGATGAAAGTCGTAGGTAATATAACTTATATGTATGACGTTTTAAAATAATATAATGACTCATACACATAGATTAAAAAAAATCAGTATATTATTGCCTTAACTGTAACATAAAGGAGAAATAAAGAAGAGAAATGGAGAAGGAAATGTTTCAACATGTGAGGACACAGGCATGTGTACGCTAGAAGGCATACTGAGCATTAGAGGTGTGCCCCAGAGAAGAGTCATTGTGAATCTCTAGACAGGAAAGCTGAGTCCTCAGGTGTGTGTGGTGGGAATGTAGGTCTCAGTAGCTGCATTGCCATTGGTGATAAGAACTTCCAAAATGAACAAAGCAAGGTATGATCCTCTCTGGATATCCCCCAATATCTCCAAAAAATACTGGGTATGTTAAAAAAACGCAAGAATTAAAACAAAGTTTGGATCTTGGCTCAGATTATGCTAAGCAAGTTTTTCAACTACACAAATGTCTGACGTGGTATTTCAAAATTGTGTGAGATTATCTCCAAGGGAGGGACTGACTTACACAATATGGGATGTGCAGCATCCCTGGATTCTCACCCACTGAATGTCAGGAGCCCCTAACCCAAAAGAAGCCCCACAAATTTCCAGCTGACTCTTGATAGGGGGCAGAATGGCCTTTCTGGGAACCAGTTACCACTGATCTGTGCTTACGTACAGAGAAAGAAGCCTACAATATGTATTGTGAAATACAATGTATGGTCAGGTAAAAATGTGGGCTTAAGAATTCACATCTACAACATGATTCCATTTTTGAAAAAGAACAAACATAAATATGTGAAAAAAAAGCTGCCCGTGTGCACACACAGGGGAGATACTAATGTATGTAAACAAACATATCGACCACAGATCTTTCTAACTGATTATATAATAGTTGCACACATTTGGGAGATACAAGTGATATGTTGACAACTATATACAATATTTAAAGATCAAATCAGAGTAACTGGGATATTCATAATCGCAGTCTTTCATCTTTCCACTGTGTTCAGAGTATTACAACTCTTCCAGCTATTTTGAACTATTGTTGACTACAGTACTATCAAACAGAGGTCCAGAAAGAGAGCAGGTCATTTTTGTTTTCTAATGTCCATTTTTCTGGATGAACTGATTTTTTATAATGGGTATATTACTTTTATAATCCGAAAAACAAAACCACTTCCATCTGGAATAAACGAGGAAGGCAGAAGTGAGGCAGTATTGCATTTGGGGTGGGGCACTTGGTTCTTGTAGGAGGCTGTTCTGTGTGTGTGGCAGCATCTCTGAGGAGTACTCACTGCGGGCTAACAGCACACTATCCAAGGCCTGACGACCCCAAATGTCTCCAGACCTTGCCAAATGTTCCTTGGGGGTGAGCCATTGCCCTGGCTGAGAAGCACTGTGGCCCAAGATTAACTCAGTTTGGGTGCCCGGCTGCTGAGCTCTAATCCCAGCCGCACCACTGGTAACCTGAGCAGGTAGCTGAATACTCTGGGCCTCAGACTCCTCATCTGTACAATAGATGATGGTACCTCATAGGGTTGCCTGAGAATTAAATTAGAAAATGCACATTTAAATAGCACCGTTTCTGGGAGGTAGTACAATGCACAATGAGTTCATTATCGTAAAGGAAAAAGTCCATCTCTAAATGTGAGGAAAAAACCATAAATAGATAAATGCACCTGGCGTGAAGAAGGAGTTGGAGTCCACATGCCACTGTCCCCAAGGAACTGGACTTTCCCTGCTCCCCAGGTCCTGGGAGTCTTCTTTGGACTAGTTCTTTCTTGTAACCTGGATAAAGTCTCAGCACATCTTGAACTTTTTCTGGAATTCTTGACACAAGTAAAGTCTCATTAAAAAACAATGTTCAGTGTGATACACTCGCTACAAACTTAATTGAAGTGTTTGTTTACCTGCTTCCAAGCCTGCACAGAGAGAGAAATTGGGGGTTCCTCCCTCTGTCGGCTTGCCCCCCTCAGAGCTCAAAGCCTGTGCCGGCACCTGCTCCAGGTCCCAGCATGTGTGGAGCCCTAGAGTTTCTATGCCCTCTGGGCCTGGCAGATGCTCAAAGTCCTCTTGGAGGTGGGGGAGGAATGATTGCTTAGTGATTCCCTGTGGCCAGCCCCTGTGGCAGATGCCCCCCTCCTCCTGGGCGCTGGTTCCGAAGCCCCTTCAGGGCCTGGCTCCCAGGCCCGCCCTGGAGGTATCGCCCTGCCCCTGCAGGCAGCATCAGGGGACGGTCTCCCTGCAGGTCTCCAGGTGCTGCACCCTGTGGTGAGGAAGCAGGTCCTCCCTCTGATCGGCACATCCGCCATCCCTCTGCACCCTAGCCCAGTGGATGCATTTTAGACTGTTCCAGCAGCCCCCGAAGCCCTGCCACTTAGTCTAGGATGAGGGGAGCCTCCGCCCTGTCCTGTGAGGGGTAAGGGACACAAGGGAATGGAGCATCCCATCATTTACTTCCTCCAGAAGGAACTGCCCGCTCTAGGCTGCCTTCACCTTGGCCTCTTCTGCAGGGGAAGGCTGATGTGGGGTGAGCCGGCTGCCGCCTCTGATGGGTGCTTCTCACAGTCGGACTCTCATCATTTGGGGTGTGGGGATAAGTGCTCTTGGAGGCGCCAGACAAAACAGAGAAACAGAGTTTATTTGCGCACCAGGTGGCCTCATCTCCTGGGTCACCTGTGTTGCAGACGGGCTTCCTCGGTGATTGTCAAGGAGTCTCAGCCACCTTCTCAGACCTGTTCTCAGGTTCCAACTAACAGGCAGCCTCCTGGGGGAAGTTTGCATTTTACGGTGACTGGCTCTTTGAAAGGAGTGGGAGGGATTTCTGTAGAAATTGGGCTTCCTGGCAGTGCACCAAATGCTGCCAACAGTGACTTCCCGGCTGCTCAGCTTCTTAGGAAGCTGCACTCAATCTCTGAGTTCACAGGCTACGTTTACGTTTGAGCTGGGGCTTTCAGTGCCCTGCCAGGCTTGGACTCATAAATGTGCAAAATAAAGAGTGCATTCAGGCTGATGAATCAGATCCCGCAGGGCTTGAAAGGGCCACTTCAGCTTCCAGAGCGCCTAGCTGATAGCCAGGAAATACAGAGCTGAGAGTTAAGGCATTCAAATGTTTGAAAATAGGAAAAGTGATTTGTGCATGTAGTAGAGTGAACTTGGTGGAGACAGAACTGTGACTTCCACACAGGGCCCTTGGGGTCAAGTTGGAGCAGAGGTTCTCAAAGTGGGGTCCTGGGCCAGGAGCAGCAGCTTTGTATCGCTTGGAAACATGTTAGATGAGTACATTCTCATGCCTCACCCCAGAACCAGAAACTCTCGGGGTAAAGCCCAGCAATTCATGTTTCAACAAGCCCTCCAGATGAGTCTGATGCCACTGGAGCAGGGGTGTCCAACCTTCAGCTCACAGGCCACGTGCTGATTTTGTAAAGATTTTTTTTGCTTGTCTGTGGTGTCCCAATATCAAAAGTCTGCATGAGCCTTTCTTTTACTAATCAGCTTTCATTAGTGTTTGTGAATTAATGTGTGTCCTAAGGTAACTCTTACTCTTCTAATGTGTAGCAGAGAAAAAAATAAGGTTGGCCATTCCTCTATTAGTGTGTGAGGCATGCTTCACACACAGATAGCCCTCTGTATCTGTGAATTCTGCAGATGTAACCAACCATAGCTGAAAAGTATTTGAAAAAATAAAAAATAGCGATACAGCAATAGAAAATAATACCCATACATAATAGCTAGTTACACAGCATTCACATTATATTATAAAGGTATTATAAGTAATCTAGAGTTGATTTAAGGGATCTGAGAGGATATATGAAAGTTATATGCAAACACTACGATATTTATAGAAGGGACTCGGGCATCCTTGAATTTTGGTATCTGAGATACTAAAGGAATGACTATGCTTAGTGGGGGAGGGTCTAAATGCTTCCTGTGATTTGCCTGGAGACCAAGAGCCCTGAGGATTGAAATTTGGGTTTGGCCCATTAGTGGGTTTTAGCATCCAGGAGCTGTACTGGAATAGGGAATGGTATTTAAGTCATCATCACTGGAGGCTCATGAGCTGGGGAAGAAAAGGAGTATGTGAAAAAATGGAAGAAATGTATCATTCTGGGTCCCAGAAACAGTAGTTAGCTGATGAAAGCAATAGCAGAGGGGCTGGTCAGGGCCTGGCCTAGGGGATTCATCATTTATTCAGCATTCAACAAGTATTCATCGGGCACTGATTATGGCCCCTGCTGAGTGTGCTCAGCCTGAGCATACAGTGGTAGACTGATGTCATTGCAGAGCTCCCAGGGCTTGCAGTTTAGTTGAGGAGGCAGATTTTAAACAAATTATTGCACATACAGTCACAACTGGAAGAGTCTATGAAGGAGAGGTATAGGCTCCTGTTAGAGTAACCAGGGAGAAGCCTGGCAAGCAGGCCGTAAGGGGCAGAGGGGTGAGAATGGTAAGGTCCATGCTTGTACACCCAGTTACCAACACCTGGGACAGATGGCTAATTCTGTAGAGAATCTCAATTAAGCAGTTGGTTTTATTGACATAGGTAAAGCACATGTCGAGGCAACACAATGGCTATTTATTGCTTGCCAGTAATTCATGTTTAAGGCAAAACTAAGGAAGTTAAGGGAAGAAAACTAAATAAAAAGGTAGAAATTCAGTAATGAATGCTCATTCTACATGTGTGGTAAATCTTTTGCTGGTCACTTTCTGAGCTCAGCCTTTGCCTTTAGAAGCAAATGTACCACACGGAGTGAGAAGAGAGGGTGATGTGTAGACCGATGATTAGCTCAAACTGAGAAAATGTGGGTAAAGTGCAAACAGCTCTCAGACTGCAGCCACTGGAAGCATTTGGGGCAGGAATAAATGACCATTCAAAGCCATCACTGTATCACACAATTCGGTATACTTATCTGGATAACAACTCTGAGCCATCAATGAAAGCTAAATTATACTCATGCTATTGTGTTATTGAGATGGGAAAACCTGAAATAAAACTCAGAGAAATTTACATTAAAAATGGTGAAAGCAGTGTATTTGGGACCTTTTTCTCCTATTGCCATTTTGTGCCTTCTAATCTCTTCTCAGATAATAGTTATTTGAACTTGACTGTGGGATGCCAGAACTAAACAAAAAATTGAATGTCTTGATTCAGGTGTCACTATTTGGACTATAGCTGCCAATTTTTTCTCCAAGGGGAAAAATAATTAGCCCTGTCTTAATGGTCCCATTTACACTCAGATTATAACAGCTCCGGAAATCTCAATGTGTTCTGTCCTGTTTTCTCTGCATCATCATTTCTAGATCACTTCAAATCTCCATTTAACCATCGCTACCCTCAATTAAAAAAAAATTGTCAAGAGTTTAAAAGGGCCTTTAAAATCCATTTAGCTTAAATAATGCATTATTGAAGGGCCATCCCTCAACCACTAAAGCTGGCTCCATAAGACAATTTCACCAAGTGGCCTCAGGGTAAATTCATTTCATTTAAGCAGCATTTTGTTTGTCATAGGATTATCATAAGTAGTAGGGTATTCTCTGAAATAAAGCTTATTCAGGATTCAAGAGATTCAGGATTCAATCTACTTTCAATTTCTGTGTAAAAATAAGGATGCTTGTCAGATAAACTAGTCTTCTTTGAGGGGATGGTTTCCTTGCTTAGCAATTATTGGTGACATCTTGAATGTGTTTCAGACTTGAGCCCTGGATGAATGAGGCAGATTTTTCTGACGTTTGAAACTGCACATTGTCCTAGAAATCCCCAGATCCTTGGGCCTGAAGAATATCATGAATTTACAATGGTGAATTTCTATTTATCTTCTGGGCCCACTGCACTGCCCCCCCGCACATAGAGGCACCCACACAGCTTCTCTACACAAATGCTCATCCTCTTCCTCAAGGTGTGAAACTGGCCCTGCCATTCACACCTACTTTCTTTAAAGAACTCAGTCTTTTTTATCAGCAGTGATCTTGGAATGAAAAGATCCAGATTGGAGTCCTGGTTCTTCCACTGATTGTATAACCATATTACATAGTGTTTAAATAATACTATATTCAACATGAAAATATAAGAGCCATTTTATCAATATACATATATACTGTTATATGATGTCATAGAAATTATGAGAAAATTCTTGTTACATTTGAGGTTTTACATTTAAGGTCATTCAGGTACAGATTTAGGAGTAAAGAAGCAGTAATTTTCTATCCTTCCTAAATCCTGGGAGTCCTTTTGTGAAAGTTAATTTTAGATGTCAACTTGCTTGGATTGAGGGAAGCCAACCTGGAAGGCTGAAGAAGTGTTGTTTCTGGGTCTGCTTTGTGAGAGCATTTCCAGAGGAGACTGGTGCATGAGTCAGTGACATAGAGGAAGATCTGCCCACAATGTGGGTGAGCAACATTCATTAGACTGGGGGTGCACATGGAACAAGGAGGCATTCAGCTTGCTCGGTTTTCTTTTTAGTTCCCTCTCTTTCTTTTCCAGAGTAGGATACCTTTTTGCTCCTCCTTCCTTTGGACACCAGACTTTTGGATTTTTGGCCTTGGGACTCTGGGACTTAACACCCATGGCCTCCCCAGGGCTCTCATGCTTCTGGCCGTAGACATGGAGCTGCACCATATGCTTCCCTGATTCTAAAGCTGTCATACTTGGCCTAAGCCACACAGCTGCCTTTTCTGGGAGTTGTGTTAGTGTTTTCTCTCATTCTACAACTTGTAGGCAGGTGACCTATCTGGTATTAGGACTTCACTTATAGATCTCCTATTGGGTGTTTCTCTCTGGAGAACTTGACTGATACATCACCTTCAACTAATCTCCTAAGGATGAAATGTTGGGGTACAGCAGAGGAATTTGGGTCTTCATGTTGATTTGCAAGGAGTCTGCCATCCCAAAAGGACAGCCTAATGCTTGTGGTGAGATCTAGTCTCTCCACTTCTGGAGACTACAAACAGGATTTTGAGACTAAGATGGGTTCCAGGGTGAGCCATCATGAAAGAGAACTGCAAAAATAGGAAATCTAAGTGTCCCTCTAGGAAAAATGGCAATGACCTGCCAGAGTGTGTCCTGGTCTAGTTGGATTCTACACTGGAGTGACAGACATTTGCACTCTGTTGCCCTTGAATATTGACAAACTTGGGTGGGCCACCAGGTTTAGGCAGATATTGCGACTAGGTTAGACAGATATCTGTGGAGGAAACTTAGCCCAAGAAGAGAAGACTTCCCCAACAACCTCAATGAACAAGACCCAATAAATAGTTGACTTAGCTAGTAAAGCATGCAGGGAGAGAAGCCGCATCAGACTCCCGGTGATCACTGGGCTGTACAGAAGGCTAGGCCTGCCTAGGCCCAGTGGTCATGATAGATGTCATGGGGATGTATTTGCAGGCCTGAGCAGACACACCCCCTAGTCTGTTATCACCATAGCATTTTGAAGCTTCAGAGGATCCAAAGCACTTTTTGTAATTATCACCAGCAAGCCGTACATTTTAGTGGTGGTGAAGCTCTTTAAATGAGTATTTCCTCTGTGTTGTTTTGCAGACCTCCGCCTTTCCTGATAGCTACACTCATTACCCTTTGTCTTAGAACATTTTGTCTTAATTGCATTAATCATATGATCTCTTCTCTTTTACCATGACTTTATGGGCTCCAGTGATACCACTGGTACAATGTTCAGTAAGGTTCAAATTCCATCAGAGCTGGTGGCTGGAGGGCCTCATGTGGGCACCTGCTCATGAAGAAAAGGCAGGAGAGGGAGACCAAGAACCACCCCCTCACTGAGGGGAAGGTCACCTTGACCAAATGACATCTCCCAGCCCTCCTCACAACATCTTCCAATCTAAGTTGTAGCTCGTGGGTCATTATGGTGTTGGGAGTTGATTGAGACCGGAAAACACTATGAAATGGGAGAGTTTTATTTTGTCTCCTGGCATCCTGGCTCAAAACAGAAATTTTGGAAGAAGCTGGGAGAGACTCTTGTCCAAACAGGTATCATACTATCAATGAAGTCTACCAAGATGATGTCAACCTTTGTCTTCTATTAAGTTACTCCAGGATCTTAATACATGCTTTTAACACAAAAATAAAACTTAAAAAAATGGAGGCCCTGGAACTGGAAACATGGACAAAGGGGCACAGTGCAGGGAGCCTACTGAAATGTTTTGTTTGGGGTCTGCATGGAGAGCAGTGCCAAGGAGTGGGGTACCTTGACTGAGGTGAAGCTCAGGTGACCCCTGCCCACCAGCTTCTAGCTTCATCACCCAGTCCAGAGAGGCAAGGGCAGGCTCCCAGTGCCTAGCCCTGGCCCAGGGGTTGTCTGTTCTCAGAAAAAAAAATGAAGCTCAGTACCCGTAGCTCAGTGATTAGAGTGCTGGCCACATATACCAGGGCAGGTGGCTTCAAACCTGGCCCGGGCTTGCTAAACAACAATGACAAATGCAACAAAAAATAGCTGGGCATTGTGGTGGGAACCTGTAGTTCCAGCTACTTGGGAGGCTGGGGCAAGAGAATCACTTAAGCTCAAGAGTTTGAAGTTGCTGTGAGCTGTGATGACAGAGCACTTTACTGAGGGTGACATAGTGAAACTCTGTCTTAGAAAAAAAGGAAAAAAAAAAAAAAGAAAGAAAGATGAACAGGGTTTGGCCTAGATATTGCACTGAGCTGTTCAAACATTGCCCTTGGCAGAGTAGCCCCTGCCCACAATCCCCCTTATGGGTGGACTCACTGGTTTCTGGAAGGAATTTATGCCACTTGTGATCTCATCTCAACTAAAATAAATAAGTCCCTACCCAGGAACTAGTTTTCTGTACCAACTCCACTGGTGGTGAAGGGGGAGGAGGGGATAATGGTGACCTTTGCCAGGTGCGCACTGTACTTTCTAGAGTTATGAATAGCTCAGCTCCCAGAGGGGAGACTTCTCAAGTTCATCCTTTACAGTTAAACCCTTGGTTAAGATGGGAAAGTTATTCTGAGTAATAACTGTTTTCTTCCCCATGTGAAAAAGTGATAATTCCTACTTAGGACTTCACATTCAGTACACATAGCTCTCAGTTCTGGAAAGAAAAATAAATTGCTTTCTAAAAGGCAATGGGATTTTTGCTGCCTGCATTGCTCATGCAGCCTTCACTCCTAGGTGGTTTTCCTTGACCTGTGTGAAGTTTGCACACCCCAAAGACATGGCAAGGCCTGAACTCTAAACACACTAGTGACATTCCAGGCAAGCCGTGAAATTTTGCAGCAAATCTGAAAAAAAGAAAAAAATTTCAACTCAAATGATGAGGTGGAGACTATTTTGATCACATAGGAAAACTGCCGTCCAAAGGCTGCTGTGTCCATGGCCTTCCCACACTCCTGGTGCTTCAAGCTCCATTGATGTCAGTTGCTCCTCTGAACCCCCACCTGGGGTGTCCTTGGCCATGAAGGGCTGGGCAGGAACACTTTCGGGAGCACATTTTCAAAGACTCATTCACCTCTAGCTGGAGACCTGCTGTGACCCAGCATTTGGTGTTGTGGCCAGTCCCTTGACTAAGATGCTTAGTCCTAGAGATTTCAGAATGGTCTGAGCGGGAAGCAGCTCTCCTGCAGATCTGCAGAAAGTAAGTTTTTATTTTTAGCACTGGCAGGCCTCACTGAAAGTTCTGAGTCTGATGGTGATCACAGAGGAAGGCCCCTGGCCAGAGATTCAGTCAGTCTCTCCCCTGCCCCTCCCTAGGTAGGTAACGTTGCCGATCGTCTTCACTATAACACAGGAGGGCCAGACTAGATCAGCACCTCTTAAACCAGAGAGTTTGTGAGAATCATCTGGGAAACACCACACAAACAAGAGCCCTAGGGCAACTTCCAGAAATTCTGATTGTGAAAACTCCCCATTGATATTGACATCGATGGTCTATAGACCATAGTCAGGGAAATACTGGACTAGACAGAAATCTTCTGATTCCAAGAGTCTCAGCTGAATCTTAGCAGTGATATTAAATTTGGTTCTCTCTGGTTGGTTTAGGTGTTCCTTTTATTATAATACACATGCAACATTTTTAATTAGGAAATTACAGTATATTTATCACAATAACATTTAGAAATACTTAAGAAAATAATAGCTCTAACGTGAGTTTCTTTGGGCAGAAGGATAAATGTACAAAAGAAATAGGTGAGGAGTTGGCTCTACATGCATATCAGGCATTCTGAAGAAAATATTCCAGAGAAGAGCGATATTCCATTATAATTCTCTTTTTGGAATTTCTCTTTCCTGCACTTCTCTCCTCCCCTGACTCTCTCATCTCCTCTCCGCTTTATTTCTAGTCACCCTTGATCAGAGATGGTAAAGGTGGGAAGGATAACATGTGCCAAATATAAAAGCAAGGAGGGGACCATGGATTCAGGTCCTCCCAGTAGCTAATCTCAAAACTTGACCTGGTTGAAGTGGTCATTTTGTGTCCTTGGGAAGCCTGGCTTTTGGGGATTTTTGTCAGAAAAGGAGGAGCCATTCCAAGGCAGTTTTTATTATAGTTTGTACTGACAGCATCAAAACTTACATCAAAAACCTTAAGGAAAACTCAAAACATGTGGTCATTAGGAAAATTTGAGGATCCTAGCTTTAATCAGAATAAAGCTAGAACTCTCAGACAAGACACTTTTGGATCTTTGCACCAGCTAATCAAGTAGTTCAATGGCAGAATAAAGCTAGAACTCTCAGACAAGACACTTTTGGATCTTTGCACCTGCTAATCAAGTAGTTCAGTAGTTCAATACCTCCTAGTGATTTTACAAATTCTTGTATCATCCATTCATTCAACAAATACTCATTGAGCATCTAATAGGTGCCAGCACTGGGGATACAGTGGGGACAGAAGACATGGACTCTACCCTGTAAATGCCATTTGTGATGAGTGCCACAAATAGAGGAACTGTGGCACCTTGGTCTGAGAGGTCAGGAGGAGACTTTCTAAGCAGGTGACAATAAACTGAAGTGTGAAGACCAACGGGAAAGAACTAGATGATGAGGGGATGGAAGGGTGTTCCATGTAGAAAACAGCATGAGCAAAGCCACAGGGCAGGGAGGTACTGGTGGGTGCAACTACTGAAAACTAGCTTTCAGGGAGACAACCACAAATCCTATCCCCCTGTGACAAAGGAAGAGACCAAATAATGACCTGTCTGCCTGTTTGCCTCACATGGGGTGGGGGAAGTCTTTTGAACCCTGATGCTTGATATGCATTTTAATACCGTTCTTGTTATTGAATTCTGCAATAGGAAATTTAAACCACATGCTGTTTTATTAAGAAATTTTTATTACATTTTCCTTTGACTTGCACTTCCAAATAATAAACCAAATGTTGCTTAGTTTAATTTTCAAGTTGATGAAGCTTCCTTTCCTGTTGCTAATTTAAGTCACTTAAAGTGAATTTTGATTAATCTGGGATAGGAAGTTTTGTCTTTCTTAATTGAAGACATTTTTGAACCAATAGCGTGCTGCACTAAATTATTCTGGAAATGGCAGGGCTAGAGCTAAGGAAACCTTTATTCTTTCTCTGTTCTTAAAATCGCAGCTTTCAAAGGATTAATTTTCTCCAAACTCTCACAGCAATCCTACCAAAAAGAGTTATTGAACTCTCAGTTGGCTACAAATGACTTATCTCTGCTAATTAAAAATAAAAATCTTTCTGGCTTCTTGACGTCAACACGTGCAATTCCTATAATAATCATGCTCTGTATTTATACAGGGACTCATATATCTCTTTCATAGATTTTTATCTTCTTCAGCTTCCCAATATCCTGTAACTGGTGGATGGTGGGGAGGGGATGATTTCAAAGAATGATAAATTAAGATCACTTCTCATTTAAACCATAAAGTGAGTATATAACAAATCAGAGCTGAAATGCACAGTCATTTTAAAAGGGAAGATTGAGCTGAAGGTGTTAACTAAAGAAAGAATGTCTGCATCAATCAGGAGAAGAGTAAACTCCAAAGTCCACATAAGGCAGGCACGCTTTCTTGGCTCCTGCCTAATTATCCACACAGTCCTTCATGCTGTTTCCAGAATACACACAAAACTTGCCCAGGACCCCTGACCCTGCTGCTCTCTCTGCCTGGAATGCTCTTCCCCTGGATGCTCTCATGGCTCCCACTTCCTTGGAGGGGCTTTCTCTGACCTGCTGAAAATGGATCTTCATTACTCTTCACCTTCCTCCCTGCTTAATTTTTTTCCATAACACTTTTTCCATCACCAACTGATGGATTTTATACATTCATAACTCTTCTACAATTATATCTCTTCTACAATTAATTTCATTTTTAGAATAGTTTTAGGTTCACAGCAAAAGGAAGAGGGAGTTAAGAGAGTTCCCCTATGCCCCTTCCCCCGTTCACACACAGCCTCCTCATATCAACATCCAACACTAGAGTGGGACTTTTGTTACAATGGATGGCCCTACATTGACTCATTATCATCACCCAAAGCCCACAGCTTACATTAGGGTCACTCTTGGTATAAGGTACATTCTCTGAGTTTGGACAAATGTATGACATTACCCACCATGATGGCACCTTATGGAGTAGTTTCACTGCCCTGATAATCCTCCCTACTTTGCCTATTTGTCCCTCTGCACTTTAATCCTCGGCAATCCCTGATCTTTTATAGTTTTGCCTTTGCAAAAAAATGTCATATACTTGAAATCAGATGGTGTAGTGTCTTTTCAGGTTGATTCCTTTCACTTCGCAATATGCATTTAAGTTTCTTCCATGTCTATTCATGTTTGATAGCATGCTTCTTTTTAGTGCTGAATAATATTCCACTATCTGCGTGTGCCTCAGTTTATTTGTCTGTTCACCTTCTGAAAGTCATCTTGGTCCCCTCCAAGTTTGTGGACATGCAATGTATTTAATTATTTGGCCTCTCCATTCCCATCCTGCAAGCATAGGAACCATGCCTATTTGTTTACTCTTATATTCCCAATGTCTATAATACTGGCTGCATATAGTAGATGCTCAATAAATATTTTATTGAATAAAGAATCAATGAAGGAAATTCAAAAACACAGAAAAAATATTGAATGAATGAGCATTAGCAGTAATGTACATAGGACCCAACTTGTCCAGTCTTGGAGGCAAGGACAAGGTCTGAAGAGACATCTTCATTCAGTGACTAAGCATGAAGATGGGATTTCCATGTAAAGAAGGGCATTGTGATCAAAGACAGAAGACACAGGAGAGAAGGTATTTGCAATTTCTAAAATAAAGGATCAATGTCTACAGCCTTTGAGTCAACAAGTAAAGGACAGTAGCTGCATAGGGATAAAAACTGAACAAAGGATATGAACAGTCAATTTACAGAACAAGAATCTGAAAGGCTAGCAAGTATATAACATGTTCAAAACTGTTACTAACATGAGAAATGCAAATAAATCTACAAGGAGGTGTCAATTTACAAGATTAGACTTGAAAAAATTAAAAGGTGGGATGATGGGACCTTGATGGTAAATGAACTCTCATCCAGCACTCGTGGCAGGAGATATGGACCCAGCCATAGGTCTGGGCATATGCTACATTCCAGCAGAGCAAAGACAGGAGACTTCCTCGTGCTGGTGAAGAGAAAAAAGGCCTAGCCACTTGGTGGAGGGGCAGGTGGGAGAAGTCCCCTCAGGGTCCCTTACAGAGCAGGATCTGGCCTGCACCTGCAGCCCTGGATCAGCCTGGAAAGCAGAGGGTCCTGAGACAAAGTAAGAAAGAGACTGAGATCTATGTCACCATATGAGTTTTATAAGACGTGGCCTACCTGGTCCATTTGATACCTGAAGCAGATAATTTTTAATGTGACTAAAATTATTTTTAGTACTATTCACAAGATATGAAATGAATAATAATGGACAGGAAAAAAACACAGTAAAAATTTTTTACTGAATTTTTATAATCATGCCTATCAAAAAATAGGTTAATATACCATAGTATATTAGCTAGCAATTCCATTCTTTAAATGGAAATCCCATTTTCATGCTTAGTCACTGAATGAAGATGTCTCTTCAGACCTTGTCCCTACCTCCAAGACTAGACAAGTTGGGTCCTAGTACAAACAGGAAATAGTAATAGATTAGAATTCTAAGAAAATGAAAACATATATCTGCATATTAGTCTATTATGATGATAAATAATAACATTGCACCTTCCGTTTTGAGACTTAGCTCATACAAATTTATCAATGATTTCATCAAAATAGCAGTATTAGTAAGATTCACCAATCTATCTTCACCTATGAAAGAATGATTTTTATTAATTTTATTTTTGAAAAGCTTCTTTCACATGAAACAGCAGGTATATGCATGAAGAGAAAAGTTCTTAAACGTAAGACTAAATTTGGCGATGAGTTGCAAATATTCCACTTCACAATAAATTCCAGATACATCAAAGGCAAATGAAAATTCCAAGTGATCACACAGAGTAAAAGTATAGAAGTAACTCAATTTCTATTTTTTCATTTTTACAATCACTGAGCTATTCTTGTTTAATTCAAATCTAGTGTCCAAACTTTTATGAATCTACTTTCAAAAGGAATGTGTTATGTTGGGGTCTGATAACAGCGAAGAGTACTCCAAATTAACTTCAATGTATAAAAAAATTCTGTTCAAGGATAAGTAAAAGAAAGGTACCAATTTAAACCTTACATGCACATTATTAAACTCAATAGTCACTTCAGCAAATGATAAGAACTTAGAACAGCCAGAAAAGCACCTTTGTTTGGGGAGGAGTGTTACCATCCCTGGCATTGTTTAGAGTTGCTGCTACGTGATGATAAAAGAAAGCAGATCCTTGCTTCATGTCATCATTTTTAAATTCCCCACAGTCAAGGTAGTCCCTTATTGCCCTCCTAGGCAGGTTGCTACCATTGCTTCTCCCTAGGTACTTGCTATTTATAAATAAAAAATATTCCACATACTAACCACAAAGAAGCTCGGGGGGGGGGGTGAGGAGGGAGGGTTGGTGAGAAATAAAGGAGGAGGAGAAGCCAGAGCCATCCAGAGGGGGGTTTAATGGGACCAGGTTTGTACAGACTGAGCAACCACACTCCAATATGCTGATGTGTCAGCAGTTGCAGAGTCAACCTTGGCCAACAAACTGTTCCGGGGCCTTCGAGTCAGCAAGTATAAGATAGCAACCACAACGGAAAATAACAGGCAAAGGATACAAACAAGGAACTTTCAGAAGAAGAATCCCAAAAGGCTAGCAAATTAATATATTAAAAACTGTTAGAGAAATGCAAAATAAATCTACAATGGGATGTAATTTTACAACATCAGACTTGAAAAAATTAAGAGGGGAGATTATGGGACCTTGCAGGGAGATGAACTCTTTAGCACTGGAGGCAGGAGAGAGGTATTTTTAGTACACAGTTATCTCTTCCTCCCAGCAAACCTGCAGGAGGGTGCTTTACCTCACTATGCCTACACATAGACAGTTGAGGCACGTGTATATTCCACAAGCATGTAAACAAAAGAAATGCAGTGTGAACATGAAAGCAGCTGCCTGTGGGGAGAGGAAAGAGTAGATATCATCTAACTCCAGTAAGATTAGCCCACATGATGAAATCCCAAAACCAGAGATGTTGGCGTGGATGTGGAGAAAAGGGAACACTTCTACATTGCTGGTGGGAATGTAAACTAATTCATCCATTTTGGAAAGACGTTTGGAGAATACTCAAAGATCTAAAAATAGACTTGCCATTTGACCCTATAATTCCTTTACTGGGTATATACCCAGATGACCAAAAATCACAGAACAACAAAGATATCTGTACCAGATTGTTTA
>CAUYON010032989.1:0-29849 GCA_963573935.1 Arctocebus calabarensis | reverse complement strand
GCTGGATTGGAACCCACCAGCTCAGGTGTACGTGGCTGGCGCCTTAGCTTGTTGAGCCACAGGCACTGAGCCTAAGTTATTTTTTTTGAAACAGAGCCTCAAGCTGTCACCTTGGATAGAGTACGTGGCATCACAGCTCACAGCAACTTCCAATTCCTGGGCTCAAGCGAGTCTTCTGCCTCTGCCTCCCAAGTAGCTGGGACTACAGGCACCCGCCACAACGCCCGGCCATTTTTTGGTTGCAGCCATCATTGTTGTTTGGCTGGTCTGGGCTGGATTCGAACCCACCAGCTCAGGTGTATGTGGCTGGCGCTTTAGCCCATTGAGCCACAGGCGCTGAGCCTACTTTAAGTTTTTTTTGCGATAGTTTCATTTTGTTGCCCTCGGTAGAATGCTGTGACAGCATAGCTCATGGCAACCTCAAACTCTTGAGCTCAATGGATTCTCTTGCCTCAGCCTCCAGAGTATCTGGAACTATAGGTGCTTGCTACAAGGCCTGGCTATCTTTTTAGAAACAAAGTTTCATCTGGCCCAGGCTGATCTAGAACCCATGAGCTCAGTCATTTCCCCCACCTTGGCCTCCCAGAGAGGTAGGATTACAGGTATGAGCCACTGTGACTGGCCTAAGTTATTTTTAAAAATAAATCTTTATTTGTAAGTTCTATAAAGTGGTATTATACGAATAATTTCCTTTAACACAGTAAAAAAAGAAATTAGAAAAGATAGAAGTAAAAATAAAAGTCTGTAATATTCTTCCTAAGCGTCAAATGACACCCTACTTTGTTGTTGTTGTTGTTGTTGTTTTTTGAAGATGGCATCTGACTTTGTTGCCCTGGATAGAGTGCCTTGGTATCATCATACCCACAGCAACCTTGAACTCCTGGGCTCAAAGGGATCCTTCTGCCTCAGTTTTTCTATCTTTAGTAGAAATAAGGTCTCACTCTTGCTCAGACTGGTCTGAAGCTCCCGAGCTCCAGCAATCAGCCTGCCTTGGCCTCCCAGAGTGCTAGGATTACAGGCATGAGCCACCACACCCAGCTGATACCCTACTTTGGAAACCACTGATGTAACTTTAAGAATGTACAGAGCCAGTTTGGTTATGTGTGTGTGTGTGTGTCTGTCTGTCTGTCTGTGTGCTTCAGTGCATGTGCTAACTCAGGAGTGGAGGAGCTGTGAGATTTGGGAGACTTGGGACTCAAACACTTAAGAAAACTGGGCTGAGCTTGTAATGGAGCCCTGAATGAGGAGGGGGATATGACCACATGGTGGGGGGGGGGGCTGAACCTCAAGCCATCTTTGTATGGGAGAGGCTTGGCAAGGTCCCTGTACCCCAGCTCAGCTGCATGAGGGCAGGTGGTCTTCATAATGATCCCATTCTCCCTCACCCTAGCCCCCATCCCAGCCCCCACCTGTTGCCTCCTTAGATGATGAACTCAGTTACAGTGATGGACAGGACAGGAAGGCGAGTCCCCTAGCCCACTTTCCCCCAGGGATGGGAAGGGGGCTGGCTAAAAATGACTGCTATTGCAGGGGTGTTCAATTTGAAATGGACAACAAGAGTAATAGGATAATTATTTTACCTGCTTGCCATAGAATGAATTCATATTTGCCACCTATGTATGAAAGGGTTATGGCAACAGAGGGAACTTATTAGAGATGATTTCCAACTGGGAGCAACTCGGTTAGTGGGATTAGGGAAAATGACTTTAATACCCCCCTCTGGGCTTTGGCTTAGGTTGACTCTGCTTGTCTGTCTTCCCCTTGGTGGTGGAGCCCCCTCCCTGCCATGTCTCCCTGCCTGGTACTCCTCAGCCAGCCTTCAGGACTGCAGGCTGACTCCAAGCCTTCACAAACTGTTAAACAAATCCTATAATTAGAAGCCAGGTTTCATTAACGAAGTGAAAAATGTAACGTTACCCTGTGTTTGTTCACTGGATGCTCGACTCATGTCCCATGACCCAGAGGAGCTGTGACCTTGGGTTTCCAAGAAGCCTTAATAAGGTAATGTTTATATGGCTCTTAACTTTACAACTCTGCTAGAGAGCGGCTCTGCAAAATGAGGACAAACCATAAATCCAAGTGATCCCTCCTCTCTCTTAGCTGAAGAATGTGATCCCCATATGTGGTGCATGGAAAGCCCCAAGAATGGGGTTCTAAAAAGTGGGTTCTAAGGCCAGGAGTGGTGGCTGACGCCTATAATCCCAGCACTCTGGGAGGCTATGGCAGGAGGATCCCTTGAGGTCAGGAGTTCTAGAACAGCCTGAGCAAAAGTGAGACGTGTTTGTATTAAAAATAGAAAAACTAGCTGGGAGTGATGGTGGACGCCTATAGTCCCAGCTGCTTGGGAGGCTGAGTCAAGAATGTCACTTCAGCCCAGTGAATTTTGATGACAACATAGCACTCTACCCTAGGTGACAGAGTGAGACTTTTTCTCCAAAAAAAAAAAAATGGGTTTTTCTCCCAACTCTGACCTTCAATTGTCTGTGGCATTGTTTCTCTTTCCTTCTCTGGTTCTGTTTGCCCATCTGTAAAGGAGAGGAGATCATGGCTTTTGTCCTAAAGGTCACTTCCAATTCTGATACTCTACCGTTTGATTTCTTTGTCTCTCTTCCATTGAGTTTATCTCAAGCAAGGACTCTTTTCCAAATTTTATCTTCTTTCTTTGGACTCCTCAAAAGCACATGGTAATGAGAACTGGATAAATCTAGTTTAAGGGTTGGCAAGACAGGTAGATAAACCTTTTTCTGCCTCAGGTTTGGCTGATGAGATAAAATGCACACAAAAAAAATAATCTAAAAATCATTAATGAAAAAAAGAAGAGACAACTCTAACTCTTGGAAGAAATTTAAACTCATTAACATGAGGAACAGGGAAGAGAATCAGGGTTGCACAGTCTGGAGATAGTAGCCACTGTTAACATAATATTATGCTAACATCAGAATGGCTGACATTTATTGAGTTCATTTTATGCACAAGATTCTGTGTTAAGGACTTTACATTCACCCTTTCAGTTAACCTTGCAGTAAATCTGTGAGGTAGATTCTTTCTTATTATCTTCGCAAGAAATTGAAATATAAAAGAGACGAAAGAATTTTCCCAAAGGAACTCTGTGGTTGGAGTAGACACTCCAGAATCTATTTTTGACTGCTGTAGATCTCCTGTCTACAAACCTCTGACCTTGTGTGGTGCTTCTGGAAGCAAGTGTTCTGATGTAGCTTCCATCATTGTGTCTCTGATTCTGATGATCAGAGCATGCCAGGCCCTAACGAGGTACATGATAAGGCTTTACTGAGCTAAACCTCCTAGATCTGGAGGTGATTGCTTGTTTTTACAGCATGCCTTGGCCTACCCTGACAGATACCGTTTACCAGTGGGCAGAGGGAGCAGCCAAATGTATATTTTCAACGAGCCAATTTACAGTCAACAGATAGGAGACTAATAGGAGACTGAGAAGGCTGGGTGCCTGGGGTTCAATCACAGCTAAGGCGCCAGCCACGTACACCTGAGATGGCAGGTTCGAATCCAGCCTGGGCCCGCCAACAACAATGATGGCTGCAACCAAAAAAATAGCCAGGCATTGTGGCAGGTGCCTGTAGTCCCAGCAACTTGGGAGGCAGAGGCAGGAGACTCGCTTGAGCCCAGGAATTGGAGGTTGCCGTGAGCTGTGATTTCACAGCACTCTATCCAGGGTGACAGCTTGAGGCTCTGTCTCAAAAAAAAATAAAAGACTGAGAAGCATTTAACAGAAGTATCACTGACTAGCCAGCAAAACGACCCTTACAGTTGTGTTGACCTGTGTTGAAGAAATGATGTAAAAAATGGGAAGGTTTATAAGTGATTCTGGAATTCCAGGGTCAGAGCTAGCTCTGGTTGAGATGATGAGAAAGACTAAAGGGAATCCCAGTATGGAATACAAGAGCATAGCTGCATGATAGCCAGATGGAAACATCAAATAACCCTAGTTTTTTCAAAAAGCACACTACTGGGGAGAGGGGGATCAGGGTCAGCCTGACCTCTCAATTCCTTCCAGAGCTGACTCAGAAAACTTGTCCCTCTGGCACAGATCCCTCTCAACAGATACATTTTCCTTCAATGTAGACTTGTCCATAGAGCACAACCGACCATGGAAGGAATAATTTGGATGACCTTCAGTGCTCCTAATGTCAGGGTGCCCACCTCTACCCACAGCCAGTACCTGGGCTCATTAACTTTCACTAAGCTAGGGCAAAGAGCAGGGCAGCTGGTGTTCCAAAGTGATCTCAGGGGCCCGGGCATCCCAAGGTCTGTCCCTTTCTCCTTACTATATGACCAGGGGTAGGTTATTTCCCTGCACTCAGACTCAATTTCCTTTTTCGTAAAATTTTTATGTTCACATGGGTTCATACAAGGAGTAAATACTGTCATAGATGCAAAAGTGTTTTTCAAATTGTAGAGCCCTCCACGCATTCCAGGGATGTCAACTTTACTGGGAGACAATCATCATTAGCATCTGCCTGAGTCTTCAGGCTGGACCACTTCTGTCTTCCAGAGACAGAAACGTTGAGGCTGCTTTCTAATGTTAGGGCAATTTCTGAGGCTTCTTTCCTGGGAATTAGACTTTGCAAATGGTCAGATTCCACACTAGCCATTTCTTCCTCTTTCCTCACAATATTTATGAGAACTGACCTTCCAATGGAAATTTGGCAAGATTTCACATTCTGGAGACATTGTACCTTCCTCCACATGCCCTGTGAGGACTGAGGTCATGGACTTCCCAGAAGATCCAGCTGTTCCCATGGATGCAGGAGGTGCATAGACTGAGAGAAGAGGGGCCCATCAAGAGTCCCTGAGCTGCGGGCTGGTCCTAAAATATCAATATTATTATATCCACCAACCTCCATTAGGACCTTGGGAACTGTTTTAGTAGTTGACTTCTAGGGCCTAAAATAGTGCTTGGCACATAGTAGGGGCTCAACATATATTTGTTAAATGAAATGAATGAGCCCACGTCAAGAACTCTCAAAGGCTCTTCATTGCCCATAGACTAATACCTTGAAGCTTGCAGCTCACAGAAACTTACAGAGCAACCTAGATAAGATATTCCTTCTACCACTGGGGAAAGCTTCCCATTATCCTCTCCTGATAGGTCCAGGCCGCAGAGATAAACTTCTTCCGGAAGGCCAGGGTTGACACTGACTCCCTGTAGCCAGCCCTAAGAGACTTGAGTCTTCTGGGAATCGGGAGGACAAAGAGAGAGGCCTTCATGATGGCCATCAAGAATTCTTGCTGACAGGTGATGTGATGTGCCTCGGAGTTGCTGCCTGCCCTTCAAGTGATGGGTTGTTGATAACTCTCAGACTATCCCTCAGCAAGTCCTTCTCTGGTCGCAGCTGCCCCAGGCTGGAGCCAGGCACTGAGAGGCACATCTGTAAGTAAGGCGTGTCATGGCTTATGAGCAGCTCTCACCTAATGGCTCTTTAAAACAATAACAAAACAAAACACACACAAGATGCCATCCACAAATTCACACTCACACAGAGCGATACACCATTAACGACCAAACTAAAAGCAGATTTCTCTGGGCCATAACAGACCCCTATATACAAGGCAGGCTTGGATAAGTACCATCAGTTTTTAGCTTAGCACACAGGGGAGCGGACCTTTGAACCTAAGCTGCAAAAGAAGTCCCTCTGCCAGCACCAATAGCTCACTCCCAGGACTCCTCTCCAGTAAACAGTGGGGAGATGCCCAGCATTTGCTTCTCACACCTCCACAGCCCAGGTTTCTTTCTCCACTGGGGTTCAGGCTTGGGGGTCTGAGGAAAACATTTCTCACGATATACCCTTTTCCTGCTTCTGCGGAAGGGTGGGGCCTCCCACCAAAATAGACACAGAGCCTCCCAGCTAGAGGAGGGCCTGACAGCTTTAGGGGGAAAAGTCAGAATTCTGGATCTTATAAATCCAGACGTCCTGTAAACTCTGACCAGAATATAAACATCCCCTGGGACTGAGGAGAAGATGCTTCTGGGGACAGGGGCCCGGCGCCTCCTCTGTCCTGGGGACAAGCGTGTTTACTCATGTTCTGGGCGAGCTCCCTTGGGCTCCTTCCTGCCCCAGGTCTGGGCTAGTTAAGGCAGGTAGGACAGGCCCACATGGGGCCCTGAGGCCGTAGATAAAGATTCAGAAGTATCAAGGCTGGAAGGGAACTTTTAGAGCTTAAAAAACACTTCCTCCTCTGGAATCTCCCATTTAGTGTTCTGACCTCTGTTGAAACACTTGGGTTGATGGAGCGCTCACTCTTTCCAGGGCAGTTCATTGTATTCCTAGGACTCTCTGACAGTTAGAAAATGCTAGAATTGAGGTGACCAATCCACCCCCTTATTAGGCAGAGCTAAGAACAATGTATACAATAAAATAACAGCAGGGCCATTCATTGACCACCTATCCTGCAGCAAGCACTTTCTTACATTATCTTGCTAAATCCCCCACCTCCTTCTCAAAGATTTAAGCTCAAGGAGGTTAGGTCACTCACCCAAGGTGACCCAGCTGCTGCCTGACAGGGCTGGGGTTCAGGTCATTCTGGTTCAAAATCTGTGCTTTAAATATTAGTCTAGATTGGTTGTTCCTAATCAAAAAGCAAAATTAGCACACATACCCGCAAAAACACCATAAACATGGGCCCACACCAAACCAAACCAAATTACAAAAATACAAAACAAAAAACCTAGCCCAAACTCGCCAAATATCAAGTTACATTATGTGCCAGATCAACAATAATTTTTATGTTTAATACATTTTAACAATCCTATGAGGAAGCTGAGGCTCGTCAAAGTTAGGGAAGGTAGACATGATCAAATATTAATAATAAGGTGAAGATCAAATGTCCAGCCACTTC
Source organism: Arctocebus calabarensis (assembly GCA_963573935.1). Classification (NCBI taxonomy): domain Eukaryota; kingdom Metazoa; phylum Chordata; class Mammalia; order Primates; family Lorisidae; genus Arctocebus; species Arctocebus calabarensis. The sequence goes on along the minus strand of CAUYON010032989.1, from coordinate 22,976 downwards.
CTGCCTGAAGTCTGCAGGCGGGGAATTTCTGTATAGAATAAAATAAAACTTTTACAATTAAAAATTATTATTTTCAGCAACTAGAGCTTAAAAAAGCGGAATGTGCATCTTCAGAGAGAAATGATATCCCTAGGCTAGAGGCACCCAGCAAAGATACTTTAGAAAGGGTTCCTACATGAGTAGGGGCTACATGAGCTATCCCTACCACTGATGGTATATAGGTGGTGAGTGCTAACCAGAGCCTAGGTGCAGGGTGGAGTTGGTCTGCAACCCAGAAACACAAACTTGGTGTTTTCAAGGGTGGATGCTGGGCAGAATGCCTAGGCTACTCAATCACCAGCGAATTGGAGCCCTACCCCAATTCGAGTGTCCTTGACTTTCCCCTGTGGGGAGAAGGCATTGGTGCCTGGCCTGGGCAGAGGGTCTTTGCTGATGGGCATCCTCTCTGCACATCCCAGGGGCCGTGCATTCATCTAGGCCTTTCCCTTTTTTGAGAACTGAGAGCTTGCTGGCTGGGGCTGTTCCCACCAACAATGTTCCCGTCTAGGGAGCTTAAAATAGCCCCTCTTGGCTGGGGCTCGGAGTGAGCAGCAAGGCAGGCATTTGTGCAAATATGGGCCTGGGAGAAGGACTCTTACCCAGGGAAGGAGGGGAGGGCTGCACAGCAGGGGAGCCAGGACCTCTTGTGGGGGCTGTGCCCTCTGACTATAGCCAGCAATAACGCCTGGAGCCTCCTCCTGCTGTCCCTGACATTACAGGGCCCACTTGGACAAGCTTTTAGACCAAATCTCTCAGCTACTCCTGGCTTCTGTGAGGCTCTAGGTTAGGGTGTGCCCTTGGGGAATAAGGGTCTCTGCATTCTTCTACTAGTTCTAACCTTGCTCCCAACTCACAATGTCCTTCCTAGCTAGGAACATTCCAGAACCAACCTTGAAGGCCTAACTCAAAACTTGTTTTAACAATGAGAATGACAATTGCTGCTACCCTTAATTGAGCACTTAACGTTACCAGTCACTGTGCTAAGAGTCTTAATATACACTATCTCATTCGATCATTAACTATCTGTGGACAGCCAAGTTATTATTATCTTCACTGTGCAGAAGAAACTAAGGCTCAGAAAAGTTAAGTAACTTTCCCAAGGCCACACAGCTGTGAAGAGGCAGGACTAGACTCGTCTGCCAACATGCCTCTGGGCTGCACCTGCCCTTCAGGGTCCCCACTCTTCATCACAGTGTCACCATCCTGTATGGCAGCTGGCTTGATTCAAGGTGTCAGGTATTTAGAGAGTGCTTACTATTTGCCAGGCACTCTACTGGGTGCCCCAGCCACAGCCTGGGAGCTCCTAGATTCCCCTGAGGACTCTAAGGGTTTGGGTTTTGGGGCTTAGTGAGCTCCTGAACTTGCAGGGTCCAGGTTGTTTGAGAATGGTAAGGTGACACTGAGGCATCCCAGACTCTCTTTGATGACTAGCTGACCAGCTGGAACTTTTCCCTCCTCTCCTGGCTGCACTGTCCTTCTCCTTACTCTACCGAAGGAACAGCACGTGCAGGAGTCACACAAACTTGCTTTGAATCCTCTGTGACTTTGGGCAAGTGACTAAATGCTCTGAGCCTCAGTTTCCGGTCTGTAAATTCAGGATAAAACTAGGAGCTCACCATGGGTTGTTGGGAAGATTTAAGGGAGCAGGGCAGGTACATAATCTAGCACAGTGCCAGGAAGTAAGTAAAAGGCTATTAAGTGGCATCTATCATTATTACTAATTATTATTTTCTGAGAATTACAGTGTCCAAGAGCCAAATGCCTGGGCCTAGCACACAGTAGGTGCTCAAAGTGAAAGGAATCCCTCAGTGGACAGAATCTCCCACCCCCACTCCTGGCCTGATGTGAAAGGCATCCTGGCTGCTGGTGCCCATCAACAATAGGGTTGCCTGGTAAGGCAGTTGCAGGGCCCCTACCACTGGCCTGACCTTTCATTTTCAGCTCCAGGGCCCATCCCAGGGACAAGGGGACCTGGCCCAGAAGTTCCATCAGGGTTCATGTGTTCTTAGGGGCTGTCTGACTTTCTGGCGCCATCTGGCGGCAAGTGTAACACTTCTTCTGGCGGGACCTGCACCAAGGGCTTGCCACTCGCTAGCCCTCTAGCCCTTCTGCCTGTCCAGTCCTTCATTTATGCCTCCCACCACCTCCTGTGTGGGCATAAAAAGGCCCAAGGACCCCAGCGTCCCCTGTAGGGTGGAAGCCTCTGAAGCCTCTGTCTCTAGCCTGGCAGTGACCCCTGGGGTTGGGGCATGCAGCCTGCCTGGATTCATAATCAGGACATCTCTAAGGGCAGATAATCCTTGAAGGATTTCTAGAAGCTGAGGCTGGAGGAAAGGTCCTCCTTTCTGGCCTGAGATGGTTCAGAAATGGCAAACCTGTTAGGCCTGTGCCTGACTCCCCACAGCTCCCTTCCCCCTTTGTGAGAGATCTGGCCCCCCTAACAAGGACTGGCCTGGCTCCTCGGCCCCTGGCAGACCTGTAGCCAGGCCCAGGCTGTTTCAGAGCTGTTTGGGGGAAGAACAATGAATAAGAACTGGGAGACTGAGTACTGCTCCTAGCTCTGGCACAAACATGCTGCATGAATTTGGGTAAGGCCCCTCCATCCTGGGTCTTAGTCTCCTTTTAATAAAATGAGTGGGAGGAGGGGGCCAGGTGATGGATGTAGCTTCCAGACGGGGTTCCTGCCAAGTTGCGGATTCCTGGGCCTGCTACTTCAGAGTCCCAGGGCTGGGACTCTAGAGTGTAAGTCAACAAGCGTTTTCAGCTAGGATGTAGGGAGGCTGAGAGGTTCTGGCTTTGGGAGGCAGAAGTGAAGGGTGTGTATTGCCAGCAGGTAAGGAGCATGTGGAAGTTTCAGAGTCTGGAAAAGCAGATGAATCCCCCATCCCCCAGTACCCATCTATCGATTAATTCCCCCGCCTTTTCAAGTTCATGGGAGGGGTCACCCCAGCTCCTTGTCTGTCAACCCTGCTGTGAGCAACAGCAGAGGTGTAGTAGAGAGCTAGCATGGAACACATCCCGGCTGCCCCCACAGCTGGCAGAGGGGCTGGGATGGCCTGGGGGTGGGGCAGGGGCCCTTGTTGCCTGATGAGGTATTTTCAGAAACCCCTCCCTCTGGAGTTTCCAATGATAGAATAGAGCCCTGTCTAGTATTTGACCAAATATGGTGGTATCTCTTGATGCACACAAGCCCTAGCCAGCTTCTCAGTTATGCTGTGGAAACCTGCCCTGGACAGATTAATCTTGTGACATTCGGGAGCGCCTCTCATTCTGCGTTCTTCCCCTCGGCTGATTCCTCTAAATGGCCAAGAAAGGCCCTAAGCAAGACAGGGGAGTTCTGGACGTCTGTCTGCTCATGGTGCCCCTCCCCTGTCCTCACACTCGTCCCCCCAGGCCTGCCTCCCTGGCTGGATTCGCTCCCTTTGGCTGGACTGTTCACTCCAGGTGAGAGACACTGGCCAGAGGAGCCAGTCAGTTTAGCCTGTGATTCCAGGGCCCACGGATCCTGGGCGACCTGACCTCATGGAGTCGTGGCCTGCGTCTTAGAAGCCTAGAGCTCTCTCAGCAGCCAGCAGGGTGGGCCTGAGCCGGTAGAAAGGAGGGTCAGCAGGGTAGTGAGAACCGTGCTAGCTCTAACGCTAATTGGAACAGCTAATGTTTATAATAATAATTATAATTTTTTTTTTTTTTTTGAGACAGAGCCTCAAGCTGTCACCCTGGATGAAGAGCTGTGGCATCACAGCTCACAGCAACCTCCAATTCCTGGGCTCAAGCGAGTCTCCTGCCTCTGCCTCCCAAGTAGCTGGGACCACAGGTGCCTGCCACAATGCCCGGCCATTTTTTGGTTGCAACCGTCATTGTTGTTTGGCAGGCCCGGGCTGGATTCGAACCCACCAGCTCAGGTGTATGTGGCTGGCGCCTTAGCCCGCTGAGCCACAGGCGCCGAGCCTATAAAATTTTTTTATAATAAGTTTAATAATCAACAGCTAAGTGTTTATTTTATTTTTTTAGACAGAGCCTCAAGCTGTCACCCTGGATAGAGTGCCATGGCATCACAGCTCACAGCAACCTCCAACTCCTGGGCTCAAGCGAGTCTCTTGCCTCCACCTCCCAAGAAGTTGGGACCATAGGCGACAGCCACAACGCCCGGCCATTTTTTGGTTGCAGCCATCATTGTTGTTTGGCGGGCCGGGGCTGGATTCGAACCTGCCAGCTCAGGTATACGTGGCTGGCGCCTTAGCCCACTGAGCCACAGGCACCAAGCCTAAGTGTTTATTTTTATTTATTTATTTATTTATTTAATGAGACAGAGTCTCAAGCCGTCACCCTGGGTAGAGTGCCGTGGCATCACACAGCTCACAGCAACCTCCAACTCCTGGGCCAGGGCGATTCTCTTGCCTCAGCCTCCCAAGTAGCTGGGACTACAGGTGCCTGCCACAACACCCGGTAATTTTTCTGTTTTGCAGTTCAGCGAGGCTGGGCTTGAACCGCCACCTTCAGTATATGGGACCGGTGCCCTACTGGATGAGCCACAGGCGCTGCCCAGCTAAGTGTTTATTGAGCACTTACTACAGGCCAGACACTGTGGTGGCTGTTTAATATGGTTATTTCCTTTATTCCTTACAGCCTTGGGGGGTGGATGCCATGGTTATTCCCATTCTAGAGATGTAGGAGTTGAGGCCCAGAAGGATTTCAGCCAGGCCACCGTCTATTCCTAGGCATAAATCCCATCTTACAGGGAAGGGCCTGAGGCTGAGAGAGAAGGAAGTGAAAAGCTGCACACAGGGGTAGGCCCTAGGCACAGAGACCGCTCTGGGAGAAAGGCCAAAGCATTTGGCCACTAGGTCCTCATGGATCTGCAAGTTGGCCTGTGCGAGGCGCACAAATTCAGACACACATTTCTGAATTGTGCAGAAAGTATCCCGAGAAAAACAGTATGGGGGGTGGGGGGGTGGATAGAGCCCTGGATGGAGGTCAGAACCCCAGATCTGTCATCTCTACATCACTGCATGGTGTGGGACTCACTTGGGCCTCAATTTCCTTGTCTGTGAACTAGAGGGGTGGGACTCCGGTCTCCTTGGGCTACTGCACTCCCCTGAGGCTGGCAGAGGTTGAGTGTCTGGGGCTATTTCCCCGGGAGATAGGGTCTGTCTCACGGCTGGCCAGCACCCTCCTGGAACATTTGCTCTTCTGACCAACCAGCGGCCCATCCCTCCACCCTCACCCTCTCGCCATCCCCAAAGCAAACGAAGCTGATTGTCTTAGCTAGTCCTGTGGGTGCTGGCCGGGCATCCGGCCGCAGGCCGCAGGCGGAGGTGCCACCGGCCAGGGCCCCGCCAGACACACAGGGCATTGTCCCTTGGTCAACAGCCCCTGGGCACTGAAGCCCAGCTCCTGGCCTGCCCCCATGTCCCTCAGCGCCTGCCACTGCCCTGGACTCAGCCAGCTGGGGGCCCAAGGCTCCCAGTTGCTGAGGAGCCCACCCACCCACTCCCCAGCAGCTCCGGGTCGAGCTATAATTGCTTAGCTCCATCCTGTTGCTGCCATTCTCTCAGCGGCGGCGGCAGCATCTGGGGTTCCAGGCGGGCGGCAGCTGCAGGCTGACCTCGAGGCTGGGCGGGATGGACTGGCCACACAACCTGGTACGTGGTGCTTCCCACCCCTCCCCCACCTCGTTTAGAGCTTGAGTATTTCAGTATTTCTTTCCTATTGATTAATGACTGCCTCTGTTTGGCTTGGAATCTGCGGAGGTGAGTTCTCCCTCTGTCCTCTCCTCAGGACTAGAAACAGGGACTGGTCTCAGAGCCTGCAGCCATGCCCAGTAGCTCAGCCCCGGCACACTGAAGCCCTTTCAGGCCAGAGTCAACTGGGGAGATCCTGGCACAGCTGGTGGGGGGTTTTCCAAAGAGCCTGGCTCCTGAGACCTGGGCTGTGTGACCTTGGGCAAGTCCTTCTGTTTCTCCGTTTCCCATCTGGAACATGAGGGAGGCATACTTGGACTCTATTCTGGGTTTCTCTGAGAGGAGAGCCAGAGTTTAACAATGCTTTGTGGTGAGAAGCTCAGATGAGAGAGCCTATTGTCAGGGAGACATGTTTTCTGCCCCAGAGTCTAGGACCAAAATGGAAGAATTTAGTGACTTGAATCTCTGTTGCAGATTTTGTGCCAAGAAATGGCTCTGCCAGGAGGGGCTATGCTGAGACTTGTTTCCCAGTGTCAAGACTTCCTGAGTAGCCAGGATAAAGCAGGCACAGGCCATGGGATTGTGGGGTGAGCCAAACAGGACAGAAATGGGGCGGGTACAGAGCCTGCTTGGATTTAGTGAGGAGATAAACCTTAGTGCAGTGTTTTTCAACCTTTTTTTTTTTTTTTAATCTCACGGCACACTTGAACCTATAGTTAAACTTTTGTGTACCCTTAAATTATGTTGATCAAAAAAAAAAAAAGTAAAAAAAGAATATATACCATGCTTTGAACTTCCTCCAAAAATAATTTAATGAAAACATTTTTCTTTAAAAATTTTCACAGCATACCTAAGATCCTCTCATGGCACATGGGTTGAAATTCACTGCCTGAGAGGTCCTCTGTCTGTCCAGCCCTGGCACTTCTGCAGGCTTTGTGCCTCCTCCCCTCAGCTTCCTGAGGAGCTGGGCTCTGCGGGACCCAAGTGCGCTTCTGTGTGAGCCCAAGGCTTTCCTGATGCTCTGCTTTGTGGGAGGGAGAAGTTGAAGAAATGCACACTGCTGGGGCAGGCAGAGGGCTGGGACTGGAGGAGGGGAAGCTCAGGGGAGGAAGGCGAGGGGGTGCTATGGGCAGGGAGTCCTCAGTCTGTGACCTTCCCAACTCCCCACATTCATTTCATGGCCTCTTCCCCCCATCCACACCAAACCAACTCAAACCTCCTTTCTCACTGTTTCCCTCACCTGTAAGACGTTTAGACTCTCTCTGTCCATGCCTGCCACCCTCTTGTCCTTTGAGCCTCACATGACTTGTTTCTTCTGCAAAGAGGCTTCCTGGGGAACTTCCAGCCCCAGCTCAGGCTAAGCAGGAGGTCCTGCTGTTCTCTGGCTATACCCCGCATGGGCCCATCATTGCACTTGTCACTAGTGAGGCTTAGGTGTTTGTTTTCCTCCCCAGACTGTAAGCTACAGGAGGACAGGGGTGGGGATAGCCATTCATTCACTTGACAAGTGTTCATTGAATGCCTAAGTGCTTCAATGCCTGGCACCACACAGACAGAGGGGATAAGAGTGTGTGGAAACTGATACATCTTCTCATGGCATCTGCGGGGGACAGACATATAAAAGAGTCACATGTACACACAGTAAGATTGCTGTCATGCCAGCGACATGTGTGTTATGCAAGTCCAAAGGTATCCTTAAGGAAGTGACAATAGAGCCAATACTCAAGGGGTGGCAAGGTGCTTAGGAGGGAAAGAAGAAGAGGTGCAACTCCTCAGGAAGAGGCCTTGCAACGTCCCTGTGGCAGGAAGGAGCACAGTGAGAGTAAGAGGCAGAGAGAAGGCCAGAGGCTGGAGCGCCAGTGCAGAGGAAGCAGGGGGCAACTCGAGGGGAGCTCAGCTGGACAGAGGAAGAGAGAGATCAGACCCGAGCCTGTGAGATGCCTAATGGCATAGGAAAGGATTTGGGGCCCCAAGTCTTGGCTCAGAGAGAGGCTTGGCTCTCCCACTCGTGACCTGTGGCTTTCTTCCCCAGCTGCTCCTTCTTACCATCTCCATTTTCCTTGGACTGGCTCAGCCCAGGAGCCCCAAAGGCAAGAGGAAGGGGCAAGGACGGGCTGGGACTCTGGCCCCTGGACCACACCAGGTGCCGCTGGACCTGGTGTCGAGGATGAAACCCTATGCTCGAATGGAGGAGTATGAGAGGAACCTTGAGGAGATGGTGGCCCAGCTGAGAAACAGCTCTGAGCTGGCCAAGAGGAAGTGTGAGGTCAACTTGCAGCTGTGGCTGTCCAACAAGAGAAGCCTGTCCCCCTGGGACTACAGGTAGGCTGAACTGCAGCAGTGGCTGGCTGTCTTTTGGGGGTGTCTTTTCCTATGTCCCAGTCTATGTAACTGTTAAGACCTTGGCTTTAGTCACCTGGGTGCCTGGGTTTGGATCCTGCCTCTGCCTCTTCTAAGGTGTGTGGCTTTTGGCAAGTTGATTAGGCTTTTTGAGGCTCTGTTTCTCAATGTAAGCAGAGGTAACAGTAGTACCTACTTCTCGGGCTGTTGTTCGGTGAGATATTCGTGCAGAGCACAGCTCTTACTATTCTTCAAGTCCCAGCTGAAGTGCCTGCGAGGCCTTCCCCAGATGTCGCTTCCTCCACCTCCACTCTTCTTAGTTGTAGCATTTCTCTGGCTCTGTTTGTGTTTGTCTCTTATACTAGACCAGGACCTTCTCAATGCCTGCATCAGAATCCCCTAAGGATTCCCATGGCACATGGATTGAAATCTCCAGGGGAGGCCAGAGAGTGGCCTTTCGTGTGTCTGCACATGCCTTGGTGGCACAGCAAGCATTGATCTGGGAATCCAGACCTGCAGCCCCGGGTTGACAGCAGCTGTGTCCTACCTTGGTTATAGCTCCACATCCTGGCTCAGTGCCTGGCATACAGAAGGGGACAAATGCATATGTGTTGAATGAATGATGAAGAAATGGGCTGACGCTCAAACTCACAAACCCAGGTCAAAGATTTTTCAGCCACATAACTTAGACCCTGAGTCTCTAGAACAGCACTGTTGCCTGGAACTTTCTATGATGATACAAAGTCCAGTGTAGTAGCTCCTGGCCTCAAGTGGCTATTGAGTACTTGAAAATGTGGCTAATGTGACTAAGGAAACAATTCCAATTAATTTAAATCTAAATGATATATGCAGCTAGTGGCTACTGTATTGGATGGTGCAGCTCTGGAATACAGCCCTTAGCAGGGTCAGTAACGAGTTTCCAGAGCTGGGCTTCACAAGCTTACTTTATTGTGCCCATGGGATCTTACAAAAATGCAGGTTCTGATTCTGAAGATTCTGCCCTTCTAACAAGCTCCCAGTTATAATGAGGTGATGCTGATGCTGCATGCCCACAGGTCTAGTTCACCCACTTCCTCCTCCTACATTTAGCAGGACATGAAGGGACAGAGAGTAAAAGGTTGTAGAGCAGGTCCCTGTATGCTAGGCTCCATAAGAACTCAACTGCTTTGTGCATTAGTGAACACCGAAAGTCTAGGGAACAACCACTTACATGGCGAGCCTGTAAAATGTACTTAAGTGAGTGGACATGAGGTCAGAACAGAATCCAGGCCTCCTGACTTCTCTTCCGAGTGGAAATTAGGCATCAATATGCACACACTTTATTTCTATAGATTACATTTCCCCAAAATGTAAACAAGAGGGGGGAGTAGAGGGGGCCGTGGGCTTCTCTGTGATTCCCTTCAACAGAAGCTAGTACTGGGAGGGGCATCTTACTGTATGAAAGAAGGAAACAGAGTGACTGGCGCCCTTGAACCTGGATAACCTTGGGCACATGCTTGTAACTGATTTTCAGTTTCCTGATCTGGAACACAGAGGGGATTACTACCCTTCCTCCACTGGCAGAGTCTTGCTGGGGCATCAAAACCCTGTTAAGAAGCCGGGCATGGTGGCTCACGTCTGTAATCCCAGCACTGTGGGAGGCCGAGGAGGGTGGATTTCCAGTGCTCACAGAGTTCGAGACCAGCATAAGCATGAGTGAGCCAGAGAAAAGACCCCATCTCTACCACCAGGAAAGAACACCGCTGGGCGTTGTGGCGAGTGCCTGTAATCCCAGCTACTTGGGAGGCAACCAGCCCATGAATCAAGGAAGGACAATGGAAATAAAAAAACAAATGAAAAAAACAAGGAAACTAAGAAAAGTAAAAGCCAGCTGAAATTAAAAGCAAAAAAAACCCCCCAAAAAACCCTGTTAGGAAAGGCAGGGGCGTGAGGAGGGGCTACCCATTGGCCTTCTCCTGACCACCTTCCACCCTGCGCTCTCTTCTGTTCCCTGCAGCATCAACCATGATCCCAGCCGCATCCCTGCAGACCTGCCAGAGGCGCGGTGCCTGTGTCTGGGTTGCGTGAACCCCTTCACCATGCAGGAGGACCGCAGCATGGTGAGCGTGCCCGTGTTCAGCCAGGTGCCTGTGCGCCGCCGCCTGTGCCCTCCCCCGCCACGCCCGGGGCCCTGTCGCCAGCGGCTGGTCATGGAGACCATCGCAGTGGGCTGCACCTGCATCTTCTGAGCCACCCAGGGTGGAAGCCAGCTGGTAGCTGGAGACCACCCTCCCCGTACCCCTGTGTCTAGCAAGGCCTATGAAAAATAAACTCTGTCTTTGGAAAGCAAGACTTTGAGTTTGCTTCTTGTGGCTCCAAAACCAAACCAGAAGAGGGTTAGGTAGGAGGTCCCTGGATGTAGATTTCAGATCAATGGAAAGGAAGATTTTCTTTTTTTTTTTTTTTTTTTGAGACAGAGCTTCAAGCTGTCACCCTGGATAGAGTGCTGTGGCATCACAGCTCACAGCAACCTCCAATTCCTGGGCTCAAGCGAGTCTCTTGCCTCTGCCTCCCAAGTAGCTGGGACTACAGGCACCCGCCACAATGCCTGGCCATTTTTTGGTTGCAGCCATCATTGTTGTTTGGCAGGCCCAGGCTGGATTCGAACCCGCCTGCTCAGGTGTACGTGCCTGGCGCCTTAGCCCATTGAGCCACAGGCGCCCAACCGCACACCTATTTTTTTGTTGCAGTTTGACCGGGTCCGGGTTTGAACCTGCCACCCTCCGTATATTGGGTCTGGTGCCCTACTCACTGAGCCACAGGTGCCGCCCCTTTGGGTTTTTTTTTTTTTTTGCAGTTTTTGGCTAGGGCTGAGTTTGAACCCAACACCTCCAGTATATGGGGCCAGAGCCCTACTCCTTTGAGCCATAGGTACTACCCTATTTTCTTTTTCTTTTATTGTTATAAAAATTATGTAATATAAAAATTATTATTTCAACCTCCCTCTCTATTGAGGATCTGTTGCTAGGACCAGGGTGCAGTGGCATCATAATGGCTTACTGCTACCTCACACTCCTCAATTCAAGAAACCCTTCTGCATAACTGTGACTATAGGCACATACCACCACATTCAGCTCAATTTTTTTTTTTTTTTTTTTTGTGGAGACAGAGTCTCACTCTATCGCACTCGGTGGAGTGCTGTGGAGTTACAGCTCACAGCAACCTCCAGCTCTTGGGCTCAAGCGATTCTCTTGCCTCAGCCTCCCAAGTAGCTGAGACTACAGGCACCCACCACAGCGCCCGGCTAATTTTTGATGCAGTTCGGCCGGGGCCGGGTTTGAACCCGCAGCCCTCGGTATATGGGGTCGGCGCCCTACTCGCTGAGCCACAGGTGCCGCCCAGCTCATTTTTTTTTTAATGTTTTATTTTTATAGCAACTGCCTATCGCTAAGACTCGTCTCAAACTCTTGGCCTCAAGAGTTCCTCCTGCCTTGGCCTCCCAAAGTGCTGGGATTACAGGCATGAGTCACTGTAACATTTTTAATCATACAATTCATTGGCTGGGTGCCTATGGCTTAACGGGCTAAGGTGCCAGCCACGTACATCTGAGCTGGCGGGTTCGAATCCATCCTGGGCCTGCCAAACAACAATGATGGCTGCAACCAAAAAATGGCTGGGCATTGTGGCAGGCGCCTGTAGTCCCAGCTACTTCGGAGGCAGAGGCAGGAGACTTGCTTGAGCCCAGGAATTGGAAGTTGCTGTGAGCTGTGATGTCACAGTATTCCATCCAGGGTGACAGCTTGAGGCTCTGTCTCAAAAAAAAAAAGAAATCATACAATTCAGTAGCTTTGTTATACAGACATCACTACTACCCATTTCTAAAACTTTTAAATCTTCCCAAGCAGAAACTTTGTACCCATCAAATAATAATCTCCCATTCTCCCTTTTCCGTCTACCCCTGTTCCTAGTAACCAGAGTCTTACCGTCTGTGTCTATAAATTTGCCTATTTTAGTTACCTCATACAAGTAGCATCACATACTAGTAGTCTGATGTATTGGGCTTATTTTGCTTAGTATGTTTTGAAGCTTCATGTTATAGCCTAAATCAGAATGTCATCCTTCTTTAGGCCTGAATAGTATTTCATTGCATGTATATATGAAATTTTGTTTTATCCTGTATCTGTTGATAAGTGCTTAATTTGCTTCTACCTTTGATTGTCATGAATAATGTTGCTATGAATGTTAGTGTACAAGTATGTGTTTGAGTTACTGCATTCAGTACTTTTTTTAGACAGCGTCTCACTTTGTCACCCTTGATAGAGTGCCATGGCATCATTATAGCTCACAGCAACCTCAAACTCCTGGGCACAAGCGATCCTCTTTTCTCACCCTCCCAAGTAGTTGGGACTACTGATGCCCGCCACAACAACTCAACTAGTTTTTAGAGACGTGGATCTCACTCTTGTTCGGCGTGGTCTCAAACTCCTGACCTCCAGCTATCCACTCATCTTGGCCTCTCATAGTGGTAGGATTACAGGCATGAGCCACCATGCCCAGCGTTTGCCAGGTTTACTGTTAACTAAGATTGAGAATTGTACAGACACATTGGCTCATGCCTGTAATCTTGGGAGATTACACCTTGGGAGATTAGCACCCTGGGAGACTGAGGTGGGTGGATTGCTTAAGACTAGCCTATGCAAGAGCAAGACCCTGTCTCTAATAAAAATAGAAAAACTATCCAGGTGTCATGATAGACACCCATAGTTCCAGGTATTTGAGAGGCTGAGGCAAGAGGATCGCTTGAGCACAAGAGTTGGAGGTCGTTGTGAGCTATGAGTACCCATGGCACTCTACCCAAAGTGAGATTCTGTCTCCAAAAATTAAAAAAAAACACACTCTGGAATATTTGTTACATTGTATTTTGTACTTTAAAATTATACAATCTGGGATCCCTGCCAGTAGCACAGTGGTTATGTCGCCAGCCACATGCACTGAGGCTGGCAGATTCACGCCAGCTAAACAACAATGACAACTGCAACAACAACAACAAAATAGCCAGGCATTGTGGCAAAACCTGTACTCCTAGCTACTTGGGGAGGCTGAGGCAAGAGAATTGCTTAAGAACAAGAATTTGAGGTTGCTGTGAGCCACAACACTCTACCAAAGGTGACAAAGTGAGACTGTCTCAAAAAAAAAAAAAAATTATACAATCTGAGACTGGATGCAGTGGCTCACACCTATAATCCTAGCACTCTGGGGGACTGAGGCTGGTAGATTGCCTGAACTGACAGGTTCGAGACCAGCCGGAGCCAGAGGGAGACCCCACTTTTAAAAATAGCCAGGCATTGTGGTGGGCACCTCTAGTCCAGGTTCTTAGGAGGCGGAGGCAAGAGAATCCCTTGAACCCAAGAGTTTGAGGTTGCTGTGAGGTATGACGTCATGGCACATTACCAAGAGTGACAAAGTGAGACTCTGTCTCCCAAAAAAAAAAAAAGAAAGAAAGAAAAAGTATGCGATCTGAATTGACTGGTCATCCTTGTTAAAATAGTTGTGAAGCTAATATATAAACTCTTTAAATCTGACATTGTATTTTTAATTTGTTTCTGATATCTTCAAAGTTTGAAACATTTCCCTTTATCAACAACCATTTGTTAGCATGAAATCAACTTAATAAAGGACATTCTACATGCAGGTAATTATATCCATCGATGCTTGCTAATGCAAGCTGCTTTATAGTCATTACCTAGCAACACATGACTAAAGGCTTGATTATTATTCTTGTTTTTCATTTTTATTAAATTAAGAAATTTTTTTGAATAGTGTCATTTTGCAAATGGTTCTTAAGAGTAATACCTTTCAAGGCTCCATAATCACTAGATAATTAACCTGCCAGGATTAAGTACACTCAACTTTGCCTCAGGATGCATAACTCAAATAGGGTCAATTATCTCATGATAATAACTGCTTTGTCGAGAGTTACCACTTAATTCTACAGTGAAAAGTCACATCATCTGTGCCATGTACTTTAAGATAGTTAAAAAAAATAAAATACAGTTTGAAACTGAACAGAAGAATTCAGTTGAATATGTTCATACGGTCAAGAACGATATGTTTTTAGATACATGTAGTATTTTGAATCTCACAGATAATTTGAACTTATAAAGATAATACATTGCTCTGCTTCCTCAGTCCTTTTCTTGGCAATATTTCCACTGCAGATTTCCTTACAGGGAAAGCCATTTTACCTATTGACCTCACAGAGGATTCAGTATATTAAAATTCTCTAATAGAAACCAAGAAAATTGAAATTACTCTTTCTTTCTTGAGTGGTGATTGAACTTTAAAAAAAATTCATCTAGTTTATCAATGCATGAATTAGAAAATATGAACAAAATTCTGCAGTGTGTTGTGGTTGTGTAGCTTCACTCATGTTTGGACACTTACGTGCTTGGTCCAGCCAGAACCAGAACCAGAACCAGAAAGATGGATCAGGCTATTTTGAAAGAAAATGTAACATTGGCTTGAGGTGATTGAATCCATCCGTGTCTTTTAATCCTGAGTGATGGCTGTATCTCTCTATAAGCAAACTCTAAATCATCTTTTGACCAAACATTGACTTTTTCTTTCACATATTTTGCTGCTGTAGGTGTGAGAGGAAACTTTATTGATAGTTTTTGTTTACACTGTTAAAACCATTTTAATATTTCTATTGGCATATTAACAATTTGAAAATAGCAATCCTTTAAATTGAAAATACCTTTCTGAACTAATTTTTCAGTTTCTATATTTCTGTAAAATAGAAGTCATTTACTATTTTAATATGAAAATCTGTGTAAATCTATAAATTAGGTAATTATGTGTACCACAGAAGGTAAATGCTATCCAGGCATACATCTTTATTCAGATATTCTCTCTTTGGTTAGGAAACTTTCTAATTTAACCAAAATAATTAAAAATTATCTTCTAATTTTAGAAACTGCTCCTCTTTCAAGTCTATATACTTTCATTCTCAGAGATTTCCTTTTTGAATTTTTATATCTTTTTAGCAAGTCTAATTTTGTTAAGGAATGTGATCCAAGCATTTCCAGGGTTGTAAAACTGTTTACCTAGATCCATATTCTGACAGTATAAGAGATGGTCTTTCCTTTCCTCAGAAAATCAGTGTAGGGAGTGGTGCTGTATCTAAAATGGTATTTCCACCCTTTAAAGTATAACAAAGGTGCCTTGTTTCTTCTTAGAGACATGGAAGTCACCTTTCTGAGACTCTTCATAGGGATCTCTCCATTCCCCCTTCTCTGCTATAAGCCATGAGGGAAGCCTACAGACAAAACCTAAGGTTGTTTTAAGATCAATGAAAGAAAGTAGGAAGAAATTTTTTCAGAGAATATACATAATAACCCCTTTGTATTTTTATTTTATTTTTATTTTTTTTGAGACAGAGTCTCACTCTGTCACCTTTGGTAGAGGGCCGTGGTGTCACAGCTCACAGCAACCTCAAACTCTTGGGCTTAAGCAATTCTCTTGCCTCAGCCTCCCAAGTAGCTGGGACTACAGGCACAGCCTGCCACAATGCCTGGCTACCCCACAACACCCGGCTGTTTTTATTGCAGTCGCCACTGCTGTTTTAACTGGCTGGGGCTAGGTTCAAACCCGCCATCCTCCGTATATGGGGCCAGCACCCTACCCTCTGAGCCACAGGCGTTGCCACATAACCCCTTTTTCAAAGAAATAAAAAACTTACAATGCTTTTGTAAAATTCTGACATGTTTGTATTTTCTGTAAAGATAGTGAAATTTCAGTTAACAGAGAGCTATAGCCTCATAAAATTGCTGCTTAGCTTCTGGATTCAACTTTCTCCATAGTGTCTTTATGATACATTTACTCATCTGAAAATAAATAAGATTCGTTGTAGCACAAGGGAAGCTTCTAATGTCAGTGGCGAGTTCTAAAAACATGGTGTGGAACACACTCAGAAAGGGCCAAAGGCTATTTTACTATAGTTTGCATCTCCCTTTCTTTCTCCTTTCTCCTTTCTTCCACCCTCACCACTTAGCCTTTTGTTCTTACTCCTTTTGTCTCCTCCTTTTCACCAGCTACATTTCCTCTCTGAAGATAAAGTGCTTTAAAGTCATTCCCAACTTACCATCCATCATTGTTTAAAAAAAAAAAAGCCCTGTAATTATGACATGTCAATTCAAAAAAATTAATATCAAGAGAATTTAGATGTTTTTAATTATGAGGGGAAAATAAATACACTCCAGGAAAAAAACAACCTGTAATTGGAAAATGGTTTGAATTACTGTGGAGATAATCATATTTTACAGAGTAATGCCTTTCTGTTATTCAGTATTTCAATTAATCTTTTCATTTATTTGATTATTTCAGTTACTGTACTATAAATTTATAAGTGATTATTTTGGTATTATTTGTACAATATGCCATGATACCAAAAAGAGTTACTTTTTGATATTCTTATTAATGCCTTTTTTTTTTTTTTTTTTGAGACACTCTCACTATGTCGCCCTCAGTAGAGTGCCCATGGCATCACAGCTCACAGCAACCTCAAACTCTTGGGCTTAAGCAACTGTCTTGCCTCAGCCTCCCAAGTAGCTGTCACTACAGGTGCCTGCCACAACGCCCAGCTATTTTTTTGTTGTTGTTATAGTTGTCATTGTTGTTTGGCAGGCCCTGGCCAAGTTCAAAACTGCCAGCCCCAGTATCTGTGGCTGGTGCCCTAGCTGCTGAGCTATAGGTGATGAGCCTTTTTTTGTTTGTTTGTTTGCTTGTGATAGAGTTTCACTTTGTCACCCTCGGTAGAGTGCTATGCCATCATAGTTCACAGCAACCTGAAACTCTTGGGCTTAAGAGATCCTCCGGCATCAGCCTCCCAAGTAGCTGGGACTACAGACACCTGCCACAACACCCAGCTATTTTTTTAGACGTTGGGGTGTGGGGGGCTCTCACTCATGCTCAGGCTGGTCTTGAATTCCTGAACTCAAGCAATCCACCCCCCTTGGCCTTGCAGAGTTCTGGGATTATAGGCTTGAGCCACTGCGCCTGCCCCTTAGTAATGCCTTTAAAAAAATTACTTATGGCTCGGCTCCTGTGGCTCAACGGGCTAAGGCGCCAGCCACGTACGCCTGAGCTGGCGGGTTCGAATCCAGCCCGGGCTCGCCAAACAACAATGACGGCTGCAACCAAAAAATGGCCGGGCGTTGTGGCAGGCGCCTGTAGTCCCAGCTACTTGGGAGTTGGAGGCAGGAGACTCGCTTGAGCCCAGGAATTGGAGGTTGCTGTGAGCTATGATGCCACAGCACTCTATCCAGGGTGACAGCTTGAGGCTCTGTCTCAAAAAAAAAAAAAAAAAAATTACTTATATCACAGTAGAAGGAGCATTAGACCTAAATTTTTTAAACCTGGTTTTTATTTCAGCTCTTGAGTTATTCTCTGCCTTTCAAGGCACAGTAAATATGAGCTGAAAAGCCTAAATTCTTTAACGTTAGGGAGGTAATTGGCAACATTTTAAATAGGCTCTGTAGATTAGTTATAGTAGTATTTTATCAACATTAATTTTTTAGTTTTGATAATTTTATTATGGTTATTTAGAATGTTAACATTTGGGAAAATGCTTATGTCCTTTTTCTGATCCAGATCTAATCCAGAATCTCACATAACATTTAGTTACCATGTTTCCTAAATCTTTTTAGTCTAGAGCAGTTCCTCAGTCTTTGCCTTTTATGATCATGACAATTTTGAAGAGTATTGGCCAATTATTTGTAGAATGTCTTTCAATATAGGGTTTCCCCATAATTAATTTATTTTTGATAAGAATACCACAGAAATGCTATTGTGTCTTTTTTCATTCATTATTTAAGATTTTAAAGTTAATAATGTTAAGTTTGACAACTTGGTAAAATAGACGTTGATCCAGTTTATCCACTTTAAAATTACTATTTCTGTTTAAAATTTAATAAGTAGGCCGGGTGCGGTGGCTCATGCCTTTAATCCTAGTACTCTGGGAGGCGAAGGCTGATAAATAGCTTGAGCTCACAAGTTCTAGACCAGCCTGAGCAATAGCTAGACCCCGTCTCTACTAAGATAGAAAAACAGCCCAAGAGTTGGAGGGCAACAGCTTAAGACTCTGTCTGAAAAAAAAAAAAATTTAATAAGTAAATCTTTGAAACTATGTAAACATCTTTCTCTTTCATTATATATATACCCATTACTTTTAGCATTTTTTAATGATTCTTGCATCCAACAATTATACTGTGGTATTTGCCAAATAGGGATTTTTATATTTCTTTCATTTCCTCTAACATTTATTAATGGAAATTCTATATAAGCAAATGCTGTCCCTTCTCCCCCACTTATTTTTTTATTTATAACTGGTGGATATTTATTATTCTATAAGTTATAATCCATTATAATCATTGTTTTCTTGCTCACATTGGCCATTATGTTCTTTTCTTGTGCTCTAATCATTTTTTTTGAGCACTTCTGTACATTTTGGCACAAGTTATATTTTTTTCTGATTTACCTGTGGAATCATCTGTTTTTTTTTCGTTTTTTTTTTTTTGTAGAGTCTTAGTTCTTTGAGAACTGGAACTAAGAAATTCATTTTTGGAAACCAAGAGCTAAGCACTATATGTGCTCCATCCTACTGGGGGGTCTTTACAACTGTGCCCTTTAAACAAATCTAAGAAATACATGTATATATACACATATACACGTCATTTTACCATTTATCTGTGTATCTATATTTATAACAACCGTGATACCTAGTGAGGCTTGTGGCGGGTGCCTGTAGTCCCAGCTACTCAGGAAGCGGAGGCAAGAGGATTGCTTGAGCCCAAGGGACTGAGGTTGCTGTGAGCTACAGTGACACCACAGCACTCTACCTAGCATGATAGATTGAGACTCTGCCTCAAAAAAATAAATAAATATAAACAAAAACCATGATATGATAATGTTGCTGTGAGGCCATAATGATATCTCTGATTGTAATCTAACCCCACTGAGTTGACACTAACCTTGCTTCCTACTCATATTTCCTTTCTTTGGCACCAAGAAATCTGACTTTCATTATCTGTAATTTAATTGCTTATTTGCTCCAACCTAAAATACACATACTTTCAGAATTACAAAGCTACCCTTGGGAAAGAGTTTGTATATTTTACATATGGGAAGGGCACATGAATCATTGGGGACCAGAGACTGACCTGTGGTTGGCAGCTTCTAAAATGGCCCCAGTGATCCCTGCCTTCTGGTAGTCACACTAAAGTATGGGCCCCTCTCTTTGAGGGCTGGGCTGGATCTTTAAACTTGCTGTAGGAAAAAGAATATGACAAAAATGATGATATGTCATTTCTAAAGGTAGATTACAAAAATACTGTCACTTTCTCATTTTCCTCTCATTCTCTCTCTCTTTGAGCCTCTGCTTTGGGGGAAGCAAGCTGCCATGTTTTACGTAGACTCTAGGAGAGACCCACATGACAAAGAACTGATGTTCCCGTCAACAGCCTGAGGGCTTTCAGCAGTGATGCCCCCACAGTCAAACATGAGATGACTGCAGCCTTCTGAGAGACCTTGAGTCACAGGCACCCAACTAAGCCAAGTCTGGATTCCCTATCCTCAGAAACTTTAAGTTAATAGGTGTTTGTTGTTTTTTGTGAGACAGAGTCAGTCTGGGTAGAAGTGCTGTGACCATTACGGCTCACAGCAACCTCAAACTCCTGGGGTTAACCCATTCTCTTGCCTCCGCCTCGCAAGCAGCTGGGACTACAGGCACCCACCACAATGCCCAGTGATTTTTTGGTTGTAGTTGTCATTGCTGTTTGGCAGGCCCAAGCTGGATTTGAACCTGCCAGCTCCAGTGTACATGGCTGGTGCCCTAGCTGCTTGAGCTACAGGCGCCAAGCTGCATTTGTTGTTTTAAATCACTGTATTTTGGAGTAATATGTTATGCAATAACAAACTACTCATACACACTGGGAAAAACAAATTTACTAAGTGGAGGTCTTTTTATCTTTAGCTTTGGAGTTTATTGTCAAAATACTGTTTTTTAGTTACATTAGTTCCCCCCCCCATTACTTTAGTGGGTTTATTGAAGCATATAAGACATTTATGTGACTCTAAATGTCAGAACTACATGAAAAGGTTTACTCAGAATTGTCACTCCCCCTTATCCCTCCTCTACCTCTTCCCCAATTCTCACAGCCTTCCTACCTTGCTTCTTTTCACCTACCCTATTAGTGTCTGACTCACATGCCAATATTTCTTTTAACACAAATTAGTAGCTAAATGTATATTTGGCTTGTTATGTGAAAGATAGTGTAGCAGAGGAATTGACCTGAAGAAAAGGTAAAAATGTTTTTTGTCTCTTCAAAACATCCTTACCCAGCTCGGCGCCTGTGGCTCAACGAGCTAAGGCGCCAGCCACATACACCTGAGCCGGTGGGTTCAAATCCAGCCCGGGCAGCCAAAGAACAATGATGGCTGCAACCAAAAAATAGTCGAGCATTGTGGCAGGTGCCTGTAGTCCCAGCTACTTGGGAGGCGGAGGCAGGAGACTCGCTTTAGCCCAGGAATTGGAGGTTGCTATGAGCTGTGATGCCACTCACTATATCCAGGGTTACAGCTTGAGGTCTGTCTCAAAAAAAAAAAAAAAAAATCTTACCCTTTTGAGAATGAAAATCTACATCCCTCCCTCAAGCCAGTGGTCAGGAAAGACGGGAGTACCCTGTGTTCCTTGTGCCACAGGAGATGGGATGATTCCAGACAAAGGTCACTAGATTGTCTTAACCTAGGTAAGGATGGAATTAATCAAAACCAGTCGCTTTAAAAGTGTTGTACTTCTCCTCAGAAGCAGGATGCTGGTACTTTGAGATGGGAGTCTGCCAACCTCATCATTTGCAAGCAAATTAATAAACTTCTCTTTCATTCTCCTGTCCTTGTTCTTCTGATGTAGCTCTGGGAACAAGTGCTGAAGTTTTGGTAGCAGTAGCATGCTATAGGTCCTCTCTGCACTTAACTTTGTTCTTACTTAAGAATATCTTAGAATTCATTCCATCAAAGCTCTGTCTCCTGCGCTAGAGTGCTATGGTGTGATCATAGTTCACTACAACCTTAAGCTCCTGGGCCAAAGCAATCCTTCTGCCTCAGTCTCCCAAGTAGCTGGGTCTATAGGCACATTGTACCACATCTAGCTAATTTTTCTTTTCTTTTTTTTTTTTTTTTTTGAGACAGAGTCTCACTGTGTCACCCTTCGTAGAGTGTCATGGTGTCACAGCTCACAGCAACCTCCAACTCTTGGGCTTAAGTGATTCTCTTTCCTCAGCCCCGAGTAGCTGGGACTATAGGCACTTGCTGCAATGCCCAGGTATTTTTTGTTGCAGTTGTCCTTTTTGTTTAGCTGGCCCTGGCTGGGTTCAAACTTGCCAGCCTTGGTGGATGTGTCTGGCGCCGTAACCACTGTGCTATGGGCACGGAGTCGATTTTTCTATTTTTTGTCGGGTCAGGATCTCACTGTTGCTTAGGCTGATCTTGAACTCTTGACCTCTAGCAATCCTCCTACTTCAGCCTTCCAAGGTGTTAGAATTACAGACATGAGCCATCATGCCTGGACCAAGCCCATGAACTTATGCTGATAATTGTAATTCATCTTTAAGGCTACTGGGTTTTTACTTCTCCTAAAATGTATCTTTTATTGCCTTTCTTTCACACTAAGAATCTTGGATCTTCAGTGCACAGAATATGATAGAATTGTTCGTAGAAGTCCACATACTTTATACCACAGAACATACATTAATTCAATCGTTTTGTAACAATTTTACTATCACTGCCAATATGATGGCTGAAAATAGGTTTCCTTTTTTACTTTTGATCTCTTTATTTTCCCCATTTTCAAAAGTTAAACTACATGTTTAGAGTACATAGCCATCACATATGCTATTCTCTTCCTATTAGGCCTCTTTTATTCTTAGTTCTACAAGTAACCATGTATTTCTTCCCACCACCAGTGTTGATGTTTCTTCAGTTGATTTGATGTCATGAAGTGTGTTGTATAATAGTTTCCGAGGAAAGGCTCACGGGAACAATATTCCTTGAGTTCTCTCATGTTGGTAACACTTTGTAACCCTTATAAATGAAACTCAGTTTTGCTGGATTTAAAATCCTCGCCTCACATTTTCTTTCTCTGCTTTATTTTCTTTGGTCTCAATGTCTGATAATAATCTAATTTTTGTTCCCTCAAAAATCATTTATTCTTTTTGCCTAGATACATGAATTTAGTTAGAAAAGCATTACTTGTTGGTCGTTCTAGGTCAGCATTCTCAGGAACATGGTAGGTATGCTTTTCAATGTATAGTTTTGAATCTTTTTTATCATTATAAAATATAGTTATATTGTTATAACTATATTTTTCTTAAAATATAGTTTTTAGTATTTGTTACATTATCTTTCTTTCAGTTCTTTTTTTCAGGGGTTCTTTTTATCCATATGCTAAATGTTCTTTGCCTGGCTTCAGTATTTGTTTCTCTCAAAAAATTTTTATGTTTTCATACTTTTTAAAAATTTCCTTTTTTTAACCTTCTGTTTTTTTTCAAGACACCATTTCTTTCTTTCTTTTTTTTTTTTTTTTGAGACAGAGCATATTGCTCTGTTGCCCTCAGTAGAGTGTGCTGTGGGGGTCAAAGCTCATAGCAACCTCCAACTCTTGGGGCTAAGCAATTCTCTTGTCTAAGCCTCCTGAGTAGCTGGGATGATAGGCATCCGCCACAACGCCTGGCTATTTTTTGTTTCAGTTGCCACTGCTGTTTTAGCTGGCGGGGTGGGGTTCGAACCCACCACCCTCAGTATATGGGGCAGGCACCCAACCCACTGAACCACAGACACTGCTCAAGACACCTTTCTTATGTTTACTTTTTTTTTTTTTTTTTG
>CAUYON010032988.1:0-21122 GCA_963573935.1 Arctocebus calabarensis | reverse complement strand
TGTAAACAAAGTATATGTACTTCCTAACATTCTGAAATTTTAAAAAATGTTTACAAAAAGACAAAGAAAAGAACAATGTATAAATTGCCCAATTAATGAAAAGGTTAAAACAAAATAAATAAATTGCTACATTTGAATATCCCTTATTGGAAAAGCTTGACCAGAAGTGTCGTAGATTTCAGAACATGAAACAAAGTTTGTGTATATTGAACCATCAGAAAACAAAAGTGTCACTATCTCAGCCACCATGTAGATAATCTGTGGTTGTTTGGGGTCACTGTCATTCCTGACTCTGAATTTATATGCTACTGATAGGCAATTCATTTTCTTACACTTTTTCACATAGTGCTCAACACTAAAAAATGAATGACATACTATTGATATAGTGAAAAATTAACACGTCCAGTATAACTAAGTGGTGCAGCAGCATCACCAGGCAAGAGCAAGCACTCAGTCTCCACCCATGATGTGACATTATTGGGTTGTCAGTGCTCAAAAAGTTTTGGATTTCAGAGCATTTTGGATTTCAAATTTTCAGATTAGGGATGCTCAATTTAGAGTTACTTTGATCAAAATGAAGCAAAGAAGCACAGATACACACAGCAAGGAAATAATCCCAAATATGTAGGGAATTTAAATAACATAAATTTAAAATTTCTACAATGTTATACTAATGTGTTTTAACACTGTGTGAAATTATGTTTAGAAAAATGTTATCTAAACTGACTAAAGAGCTTGGCGCCTGTGGCTCAACAGGCTAAGGCACCAGCCACGTACACCTGAGCTGGCGGGTTCGAATCCAGCCTGGGCCCGCCAAACAACAATGACGGCTGCAACCAAAAAATGCCCGGGCGTTGTGGCGGGCGCCTGTAGTGCCAGGTACTTGGGAGGCAGAGGCAGGAGACTCGTTTGAGCCCAGGAATTGGAGGTTGCTATGAGCTGTGATGCCACGGCACTCTACCCAGGGTGACAGCTTGAGGCTCTGTCTCAAAAAAAAAAAAATACTGACTAAAGACATGTTAATGATTATGGAAGAGATTGAGAAAGTTATAAAAAAAAATGATTCTCATGTATCCACATGAACACACACACACACACACACACACACACACACAAATAAAGCTTCTCATGTAAATTCTTTCAGACCTTTGAGGAACAAATAATTCTGGAGTCAAACTATTCCATGCATAAAAAGGAAAGAAAATCTCAGAATTCTTTGTAACAAAGCAAGCAAACCATTGATGGTAAAACTTGACAAGATTCAAAAACTACTAAAGATTAATTTCACTTTTGAATCTTAAATCTTAAATGGAATATTAGCAAATAAAACTTAGCTGTACAGTTTTAACAGTACATAATTACCAATTGAAATTCATACCAGATGCAAAGTGATTTAAAATTAGGAAATATGTTAATATAATTTAATACTCTTAGATGTTCTCAGACTAAAAGCATTATGCTGAATGTTACAACTTCAGAATTGTTCATACCAATATCAGGAATAGAATCAGGGTATGCTCTAACACTACTCTTATTTACTGTTGTGCCATTATTGACCAATATAAATAGCCGAGAGAAATAAATACACAATATAAAATTGGAGAGGAAGAAAAATTATAATTACTTATAATCAACATGAAAACTCTAAACAATTCAATGAAAAACTATAAACGATAAATGATAATTAGACAACTGATACAGAAAATCAGAATTTTCCTGTATGAAAAATGAGTTAAAAAAAACATAGGAAAAAGTTCATATTCACAACAGCAACACAAACAGAAATGCATTTGAGAAAAAGTCTCCTGAAACTGAATACTTTTATATCTATCTATAAAAACTACAAAAATTCCCAATATCCTTCTTTCTCTGAGGAACTAAAAGACTAGAATAAATGAAGATACAACTAATGTTTGGCTATAAACAAAATAAACTCAATTTTATAAAGAGGATAATTACCAATCAATTGATGTGTGCATTGATTGTGGTATAAGTCATACCAATTATATCAATCAACCTTGAAAGTGATTCTAAAGTTAACCTGGAAAATAATAATTGTCAAAGGAAGGCAGTAAAATTTAGAGTAAGAAGAGAAATGATAATGAATTAGCTCTACTAGATAATAAAGCATATTATAAAGCTATAATGAATAAAATAGTACACTACCGACATGGCAGACTGATCTTTGGCCCATAATGGAGAGTCCAGAGAGAAAATAAAACATATGTGAATTTATTGTAAGGGTAGCATTTTGAATCCACAGTTGAAAGACTGGTTATTCAATAAGTCACACTGATTTACGAGCTAGTCTTTTGGGGCAGGGACTAGGGGAGAAGAAGCAGTATTCCTGCCTCACTTGGCAAAGTAAACTGCAGATGGATCTGAAATGATAGATCCAAGGAGAGCAGAATCACAAAAGTATGAAAAGAAAATACTGATGGATGCTTTCAAATTCTTAAAGTATAGAAAGTCTTCCTAAGCATAGAACAAAATGCTAAAGCCTTAAAATAAAAGACTAATAAATAAGGCTACAGATGAGGCACAATCTCCTCTTTGGCAAAATCCACAATAATTGAAGGCAAAGGAGAAATTGAGAAAAAGTATTTGCTACACATTTGACAGATATATAGGGCACACTGTTCTTAGTTCCCGGTAGGGAGAAAAACAAAATAGGAAAAAGGATGAGAGAAGAAAGAGCAAGAGAAAGAGAAGAAGGTAGAAGGAATCAAGAAAAAGGAGAGAGAAAATAGGAAAAGAAAAAGCCTTCTCTGCTGGGCAGTAACTTCTGTGGGGTGAATCCCCTCTTTCCAGTCCATTTCTGGAAAGACACTACGGTCCACTCTGTGTGCAGGGGTTATTCTACACCTGGTGACAGCGGAGAGCATGGAGGTTACACGAAGACTTGGTTGACCACTCAGGAAAGGCTGCCAACGCCTGCCCTGGAGCAGCAGCCTTAGACAATAGGACAGTTATATCTCACGGTCATGACGCACATAGGCCTCCATGTGGCAGGAGTGACTGCCTTTCAGCAAACTAGGTGGCTTCTCACAGGTGCTAAGATAGCTCTCGACTGCACCTTAGAATTAATCCAATGTCTTTTGAAGTTTTTCAGAGCACAATCATTTGACTTTTCAAATGAAATCTATTTTAAAAAATCCCAATATACATATAAGCAGATTGTAGTAGTATGAGTAGTCTAACACAAGTAAGTACATTTATCTTTAAGGTTAAAACAACTTGCTCCTTCTAAAGATAAAAGAATCTAGTTAAAGTTGGTAATATAAAGGTATTTTACATTTTACTTTTCTTGTTTAAAACACACTACAGATAGGAAACACGGTGAAAAATAGAGACTGGAAATACCATTGTCACTGAAAAAAGGAAACATCCACCATCCCAATGCATCAGCTGTGATGCACACCTGCCAAAGGACTATGGAAGCCAGCACATACTGACACTCGCAGCAGAATACCTTTCTGATATTGATACCAGCTATCAATGTGGGTATTTAATCCCACATTCCTTTGATTAGCAATGGTCTTGACCTTGGGTAGACATTAGAATTCCTTTAGGGATATCTTAATTAATATCAAATCTTAAGTCCACTTGTAGGCCTGTGAATTCAGAATTTCAAGGAGTAGGGTCCAGGCATCAGCATTTTTTAAAGCTCCCAGGCAATTCTAATGCCCAGCCAGGGTATGAGAGCACCATATGTCAGGGCATATTGGAAGGGACTGTCCCTGGTGATACCTAGTTTGATGGGGAAGAAGAGCAGGTTGAGTTTGATGGAGAGATGATGCCAACACACCATTATTACCGTCTGTTATTCAGAGTCCTAGCCAGAGGGGAAATGTTTACAGAGGAGGAGCTTAAAGGAAGGTCATGGGATCATAATGCAGAGAACCTTGACGTTAGGATCCCTGCCATGAACCTCATAAATCTTTTGAAAGCTGAGAAGGGATGGAAGACAGGCACCCTGGGCAGGTAAAATAACAGATTTGCTGAGAGGCTATTTGTCTAAATGGAAGCTGTGATCTATCTTAGCTCCCTCTTCTCTCTCCTCTCCCCAAACTATTATGCAACCAACAGTCCAGTCAACTTAAAGATGAAATCCAATCCCCTGGAAGTCACACAGGACCTTAGCAAAGCAGAGTGGGTGGGGAACATAAGGAACATAAACAAAAAAATAAATGAAGAACATACATTTCAAAAGGAATCATCCAAGCAAACAAAGGAAGGATTCAGACAAATAATTTCCACAGCTTTCATTAAATCTTCAATCATACAATCCCTCTTTCTAAAGAAAAATTTAGAGAATAGACACGAAGGTGCAGAAAAGAGATAATACATGATATAACAAAGTAAATAATAATCTGGCAAAGGTCAAATGAATAAATGAAAGCAAAGACCCCCCAAATATTATCAAGATCCAGTTCACATTAGAGACAGCAAATAACAGAAAAAAAAAAAAGACTAAAAATATAGACAGAGTCCTCAGGGTCAGAACTTAGACAATCATATATGATAAAATGGAATAAAAATAAAAATGAAGATATTATTTTGAAGAAGTTGGCAGATAAAGAAAACTAAGGAAATCTAATATAATTGGTGTTTCTTGAGAATAATGCCAATGAAATAAAAACTATGTATCTTTCACCTACTTATTTTTTTTCTGGCTCTATTGGTACATTTATAGAAAGATTTTTGAAAGGATGTTCATCAAGAGTTACAGATAGTTGCTTCTGGGTTGTATACTTTAGCTTTCGTATTTGTATCCTGCATAATAAACATAATTAATTTTATAAAAACAAAATCATTACCTTTAAAAAAGAAAGTCAAACAATTAAAACAATAATTTTGATAAGTTAAAAATTAAAAACATTTTATAGGCTGGGCATGGTTGCTCACACCTGTAATCTTAGCACTCTAGGAGGCCAAGGCAAGAGGACTGCTTGAGGTTGGGAACTTTGAGACCCATCTGAGCTGGTTCAGATTGAGACCAGCCTGCATTGAAGGTCCTGTCTCTATTAAAAATAGGAAAATTAGTTTGGCATCATGGCTCATATCTGTCGTTCCAGCTATTCAGGGGGCTGAGGCAAGATGATTGCTTGAACCCAGGAGTTTGAGGTTTGAGGTTGCAGAATGCTGTGATGATGCTTCTGCACTCTACCCAGGATGACAGAGAGCGACTCTGTCTCAAAAAAAAAAGTTGTTTATGCGAAAATTAACCCAAAATGGAGAATAGACTGAAATGTAAAATATAAAACTATAAATCTCACAAAAGAAAACACAGGAACCATGACTGCATCAATGTCCACAGCTGTGATTTAATAATAATAAAAAGAAAACATAGGGAAAGTTTTCTTTACCTCAAATTAGGCAGAGTTCTAGATATGACACCAGAAACACAATAAATGAAAAAAATTAATAAATTGGACTTCATCAAAATTAAAAACTTTTGCTCAGTGAAAGATGCTGTTAAGAGAATCAATAGACCTGCCACATATTGGGAAAATTATTTTCAAATCATATCCTGAAAGACTTGCATCCAAAATATTAAAAAAAATTTCAAAACTCATCAATAAGAAAAACTCAGCTGTTTAAATGGCAAAGGGCCTAAGTAGACACTTTACCAGAGAAAGTACAAAATAACCACACAAAAATATGCCCAACACCATTAGATAAATCCAGACTAAAACTACTGTGACATGCCAGCATATACACCTTAGAATAGCTAAAATTAAAAAACCAAAACCTGAAAATACCAAGTGCAGGTAAGGATATGGACCAACTAGAACTCCCATATGTTCCTAGTAGAAATGCAAAATGACACAGCTACTCTGAAAAATACAGGCAGTTCCTTAAAAAGTGAAACATACATTCACCTATGCCCTAGCAATCCCATTTCTTTGTATTTATCCTAGAGAAATGAAAACTTGTTTGTTCACGTAAAAATCTGTACTGAAATGTTTATAGGAACATTTCTTGGTTACCAAAAACTGGAAACAGCCAAATGTACTTCTGTAGGTGAATAGATAAACTATAGTATATACACACAATAGAATACCACTTAGCAATAAAAAGCAATGTGCTACTGATACACACAACAGCTTGGATGATTCTCCAATGCATCATGCTAAGTCAAAGAACTCAGACTGAAAGATTATATACTTTATGATTTCATTTATAAGACATTCTAGAAAAGGCAAAAAATACAGGAACCAAAAAAAGGTCTTGCCAAGGTTGGGTATAGGTGTCAGGTCTGAATACAAGGGGAGTTTGGGATGTTATAATTATTCTAAATGTTTGGCAATTGGTACAAGAATCTACATATGGGTAAAAACACATAGAAAAAGTGAATTTGGCAGCTTGTCAGTTTAAAAACTTTAACATCCTCCTCCCCACATTTAGTTTTCCACATTCAAAACCTATTTGCTGTAAATGAAAAGTTCTGTTAATCCAGAAAGTGGGGGAAGAGGATGAAGGTACAGGGCACCACTTGGATTAACAGGTGCCAAGAATTAGGGAGACTTGAGATGATATCCTTGGGCATTGCTAGCTCTTTTATTTGCACAGCTGCACTGGTTTAATAGGAAAAAAAATTAAAACCACCCAAAGTGAAACAAATGTGAAATAATTACCCTTCATAAAAACTATTGAAAGCAAGGCTATCAAGGGGAGTTTCTTCTGTCTATTAGTTTGGCATCCAGCTTATCTTTGCCTTTAATCTTCGTCACATAGCATTGAGAAAATCCTAATACCCAGAGAAATGAAGTGAAAACAGCAATGTATTCAAAGGTCACCTTGAAAACCTCAGGATAATCTTCAATTAACCTGTTTCAGGAGCTTGAAAGACAATTGTAGAGAACTGGATTTTTTCCAACAGAAAAATCACCAAAATTATCTAACTGCTTACATTCCTTATTAGTAATAAATTGCCACAAATGAAGAATTCTGAATTTACAATAACCTTTTATGGATACACTTAGAAGAAATCTAAATAAATACATAAAAATGACAGAATATTCTTTATGTCTAGGCTCTATTTTTAGAAATAGTTAACCTGACAGTACTAGTTAACACATCAGGAATTGTCACTATATTCAAATTTTAGCATATATTTTACTCACAAAATATTTCTAAATATGTTTGAAAATAAAATGAGGAGCAAGTTTTGAAGAAGGCCTTATAACACTTAAGTTTCTACAAAACACCATTTAGAAACGATCCACCTACTGCTTGATAAACTGCATCTGAGCCAAACATGAGATTGTGGGCGATCAGTCATTCAATGCAAATCTGCTCCCACTAGTTACCCAATTGTGGTTTATATATATATAAACTTAATGCAGTCAGTTTGGGAGCTTTTTCAAAGCAATCTGTCTGTAGAATCTAGACATTGTCATCTTCGTTCATTCACCCGGTGAATATTCATTGAGGGCCACCATGTGTTAGGCACTGTTCTGGGCACTGAGGAGGCAGAAATGAGCAAAATAGACAAATCTCCCTGCCCTTATGCAGCCTCTACTGCAAAGGGGAGAGACATGCCATGGAGGAAAATAATAAGCCTCAAGAGGTGACAAGTGCCACAGAGGAAAGTATAAATAAAGAGTTGTATTTTAAATAGGTTGGTCCTGGAAAGGCTTATTGAGGAAGGTGACCCTTGAGCAAAGACTCAAAGGAGGTGGGTGATTGAGCTGTGGAGCATTTGGAGTAAGAGCATCCCAAGGAGAGGGCACACACGCCAAAAGTTTCAGGGTGTGTGCTGCCCAGGCATGTGTGACCGAGCCTAGAGAGGCCATTGTGGCTGGAGCTGGAAGCAAAGAGATTGTAGTAAGAGATGAGCTTAGGGAGGTGAAGATATTTATAAACTTCAGTTGCTTGGGGATCCCTAATCACATAAAGAACCAGATCTAATCCCTGACTCTCTCCATTCAAGGCCTACTGTCTTCCTGCATACTGGGGAGAAACAGCTTTACTGTTGAGAGCCTTCCTGACCTGAACAGGCTGTAGCCTGCTCCCCCGATGCCCCTGGCAGCTCTACAGCCACACTGCTCCCACTGAGCAGTCAGGACTAGCTTTACCCCTCACTCTATCCTGCGGACTCCCCTTAGCCTTATAAAGAAAGAGTTCCTTACTCCAAACAGGGAAGAGTCCCCTCCGGTATTTCTTCGGACCACTGACACACCCTATGGTGTGTCACAGGCTTTCCTAAAGGTTTGAGGAAACTGGCAGAGGAATACAGCACAGGAGGAAAACCTGGATGTCCCTCCTGAAACCTTAGCCCACCTGCCAGCTCCCATCACAGGGACTTATTTCCTGGCGGACTTACCATCAGGCTCAGCTCCTTCACAAATCTCAGGTCTTCAAACTCTGCCCTCTTCC
This sequence comes from Arctocebus calabarensis, assembly GCA_963573935.1. Classification (NCBI taxonomy): domain Eukaryota; kingdom Metazoa; phylum Chordata; class Mammalia; order Primates; family Lorisidae; genus Arctocebus; species Arctocebus calabarensis. Next base: position 12,737 of record CAUYON010032988.1, on the reverse strand, counting down.
CTATTCCCCAAATTCCTGGCTCTTCGCTACCAGAGGAAGTCCCAAATTTTACCACATAGCAACCTCTTGTTGAAGGAAAATATCATTTTAATTTATTCTGAAAATCTCCTTTCTTCTCTCAACCCCTACTCAGTTTAGAGGTGGTCCTGGGCCTTTTCTCTGTATAATCAGAAGATTTCATGGAAGTATTTTCCCTCTGCCAAGACAAAGTCTTCCACCAGCTGTAGAATGCAGAATCATCTGTCAGCAGCTTTTCTAAAAATAGCAACATTTTACTCCTGTGATGCCTGATACAATTAAAAACTATTATGTGTTATGGAAAACATACACCAAGAGAAGCATTACTTCTTTAGCGCACCTCAACTTCCTGCAGCCAGGCAGGGCCTGTTTAACCATTTGGCACAGTGGGCACTAAAATATTTTATTAATAATTTCTTTTAAAATCAGAAGAAACAAATGAATTTTGGAGTTGAAGAACATGTCTTAATATATAATGTTAACATATTTGTCTTATACCAGTGCAGTCATAAATTATAATTTTAAATATTAATGGAGATGGACCCATGAAGGCAAAAATGCTGAGTACCCTAACAAGAGGCCCTGGAGCCAGGCAGAGAGTGCCATACTTGAACCTGACTGGGTCATTAATGCTGAGTGGTTTGTCTTTCTGATCTAGGAAACCCAATTGTAGCAAAACCATGTGATCCTTAAGAAAAGAATAATATTTAACTGTGTGTTGTTAGTGAAGAGTAAGAAGATAGTAAAGCTACAGTTATTGCTTGAGTATCTCTAAGTGAGTGAGAAGGTAGACTTGAACAAAATCAAGTTATGAAAAAGGCCAAAGGAAGGACTTAAGTAGAACAAACCGACTTCTTTTGTGACTCCTTTCTAGGCTCTAGGTCTTCGACCCATTGTCCCCCCTGGAAGTAAGTCAGACACTAATAATAATATCAGTAATATCTGAAGCAGGCCTGGTGTGTTGGATGTACAATTGCAAGAAAGAAATCCAATTCAAGCAAGCTTAACACACTTAAAGGATAGGAGGAAAGTATTGGCTGACATGGCCGGGAAGCATCCAGGGCAGCTTAGAGAATTAACCGATGAGCAGGAGGAAGGAGAGTCTTTGCAGTAGAACCAGGACTCAGCACCACCAGGCTCATTTCTGCTAGTTTTCTGATGACTTCACCCTGTCCTTCAGACAGATCTACTCCACATTATGGAAAAAATCATTGTTTGGAAACCCCAACTCTATATCTGGCTTAGTTTGGGCTCACTGCAAAGAAGATTCCAAGGCAAAGGTTTGGGTGGTGGAAGATGAGCCCAAGAATCATGATGAGGGAGTGGGGAAGTGAGACAAAGAAGGGAAGAAGCCCCCAAAAGATATGTGGAGCACCCCTCAGAATTGTCCCACTGAAGAGCAAGGAAACACAAGTATTTATCCGTCACTTCTCTGCTCCATTGAGAGTTGCTCTGGGAGTGAAAACTCACAAGCAGGCCTAGCTCGCTCCCCAGGCCAGCGCATGGCCTTACGCAGAGACATGATAGGACCTCAGCTTGTGTACAGGAACTATCTGCAGGTGATCTCAAGGGTGGACCAATAGGATATGGGTGAGTCAGCTGTAACATCCACTGCAACTCCTTCTAGTACCACAGCCCACAAAGCAGCCCCTTCTCCTCCAGCTCAAGAAATCCAGCAAGGGACCTGATGAATCAGGTTTTGTCACATGCCCATCATGGGCCGATTACAGGTGCAGGGCACAAAGAGCTGCTTCCTAGGAAGAGAGGCAGAGTCATCTGTTGGAATAAAAAAGGTCCCCCTTGTCTTTTCCTCCACTCCTTTTAGAAACTAAACCCCCTTTTCATTGCTTAAGTACTGAGTCATAAGAAGGAGAAAGACCAGTCTTGTTCTGCCCAGCAACCAAGGCTCTGGTAGACAAAAACCTGCCTGGTTTTCCAGTTTTCACCAACTGTGATACCCTGCAGAAAGAAAACAGTCATTATCAAAAAGCCAATTGTCATTCTGCCTCTTTAGAAAAATTCCCATTAAAGATGAAGCAAATTTTAATTAGATTAAGTATCCAATTACTGTAATTACATTTTTAAAAAATTCACATCATGAAGACGACCCTTTTTAAAAGGGTTACAGGAATAATTAGTGTATTCATATTAACCAAAATGTATTGGATAATATTTATACCCAGAAGACAAAGTACATTACACACATTTCACCTTTGGGGAAAGCTTGCAAATGTTTTGGAAGTGGCATGAATATTTATAGGAAAGAGTGTGCTTTAGCAAGATTATGTGAGGAAGCATTTAAATGCTCACCAATTTTTACCCAGGGGTAAAGTATACAGAAAATGTAGTGCAGAGATTATGGATATGCAAAGTGTGACTTAAGCGAGGAATTTCTATCAGTTTGCTTAATTAATTGGCGCCAAAGACTATTTCTCCTTATTCAAGGCAGAAAGGCCTAAGGTATCTAACTGTGACTACTCTCTGCTCTTCATCCTCCAGGGACAGGAGCCTGTAAGGAGACATGGTAAGAAAACAGTAGGGACATTCTCACCTTGACCACTCACCATCAGGAAGCCTTTCTCCTTCCCTACCTACCCTAACATTTTCCCACCTACCTCCAGTTGGGCAGAACTTTAGGATAAGGCATATGGACCTTCTAGAAGCTTCCTTCCAAAAGGTTTTCCTCAGAGACTGTTTTCTTTTTTTCTGATTCCAATTTTCTTCCTTCAGACCTGCCTTTCAGCTGCAATACTGTGGCTGTTTCTGTCTCACACATGATTGCCTTTTGGGCTCCATCACATTTGCTGGCTCAGTGGGAGGGAGGCAGAACAGTTTCCCTTTCACAGATGAGAAAACTGGGGCCCAGAGCTTGGATAACTCCCAGAGCCACACCACAGAGCTGGTGTGATAAGGAAGCTCCACTGCCACTGATCCCAAGCCTGCATGGCCCCTGCCCTGCCTGCCAGGAAGCGGCATTGTGGCCCTGCCCAACCTCAGGAGCATCCCACCTCTGCTGTCACCTAACCCATCAAAATAGGCAATCCAGGCACTGCTGTTTACTCCCATACATAACTTCCACATTAAAGTTGGGCATGGGTATGTCTGATTGGGGAAACAGTTATGTATCTGCCTAGTGGCAAGAGAGGTCAGGAAAATATAGTTTGTTGGATCCTACCCTGGGAACATGAGATTTTCACTGCGGATAACATCAAATGGAGAAAAGGTATTCAAAACGTTTTGGACATCCACAACTGGCAGATATTTATCATAACCCCCATCCCTGATCACAATGCTACCCACCTTTTAAAGCTCAGGTCCAATGTTCCTTTGTCTGTGCATGTAATCTCATCTCCTGCCTTTGTTCCCTAGTTCATTTATTCTGCACTTTGGAGTTACAGGCCTTGTTCCCTTCTCCCAATGTTCTGAGCACCTGCTAATCACCTTGATTTACTGCCTGTAGTAACATCTTTGATTTTCCACAATGTATTCTTCTTTAAAATTGTTTTCAGATCCCAAGGTATATCCTTGGAATCTCCTCTGAGATGGAAAAGACTGAGTCACAGGGGGAATTAACTTTTTGAAAATATCGAAGGTCATTGTGTATTAGTCAGGGTTTTCTAGAGAAACAGAATCAATAGGTTGTATATATGGAAAGGTTTATTTGAAAGAATTGGCTCATGTGATTTGAGAGGCTGTAGGGTGTACCAACAGGCTGGAGACCCAAGAAGAGCTAATGTTGCCATTCAAATCCGTGGTTCAGTCTGCTGCAGAATTCCCTCTTGCTTAAGGGAAATTGGTCTTTTTGATCTAGTCAGGCTTTCAACAGATTAGATGAGGCCCACCCACATTATGGAGGACAATCTGCTTTACTCAAGATTTAAATGTTCATCTCATTCAGAAACACCAGAACAATATATGGCCACATTTCTGGGCACCACAACCTAGTCAAATTCTCACATAAAATTACACATTTATGGGATATTTGGTGGATAAGTGGGAGTTATCTTTAGTGGACAAAGTCAGTGGCTTTTTGATAAGAGATTAATGTGACTCTTCAAGGAAACAGATTATTGATTCTTAGACATCAAGTTGCTTGGAGCAGAGGCAGAATCAGTGTGTACTTGAGAAACCAATAGCTTCATATCTTAATAAATACCCACTGTGAACAAGTTTTGTGCTCAGCCACAAAGATAGGAAAAGTACCCTATGTTCCTAAGATTCCCATTTAGGTGAGAAGGCCCAAGAAACCCACGAGAAACAGAGTCCACAGGAATTCAGTGAAAGGCAGAGTCACTATGGGTTGGTGACCTTCCTGCAAGAGGCTCACATTTGTGTGGGTGTTATATTTTAGGGAAGATTGGCTGTGAAAGGGGGAGAAAAGATGGAAACTGGGTAAATGAGCATCCTGAGAGAGGAAAACATGGAGTTTATGCTGGCCCAGACAAGAAGGGTGATTTGGGGCAAAAGGCTAATTACATTCAATATATATATATATTTAGTACAGGGGTTTGAAAGGGAGGCTGATGAGCTGGAACTAAATACAGCAGCTGACAGGTCTTATTGAAGGCTTTTGAGCAGAGGAAGGTCCAGAGCTCACACTGCAGACTGGTCTGAAGGGTGCAGCACACTGCATAGGATTTGGGAGCCTGTGGGCAGGGAGTTTATGAGACGCCTACTGTTTTATGTCTATTTTCTTCCTTCTTGGTTTTCTTCCTCTTTCCTCTATTTTCTCTCCACCCCTCTCCTGCTTCTCTTCTATCTTATTTTTGTTTCCATTTTGAAACTCTCCCTTCTCCAAATACCTTGCGTGAGTTCTCTTCTATCCACTTGATTCTTTCTTTAGTTCCTCATACGCCTGTCATCCAGGGAGGCTTCATAATTAGGAAATAAAGGAACAGCTGGCAAATTAATCTCAGAAGTTTATTCCATAATTTTCTATAAGTAAATGTGTGGGATTTATATTTCATTCAACTTCTCTTTCCCCCTATAAGAACTCAACAAGTGGCCTGATGTTAAATAAATTTTGACTTTAAATTTTGGTTGATTTCACAGACCAAGTCTTCCAAATCAAAATGGTAAACATTCTGGGAGCACTGTCCCCTACAGGCTGTCAGAGAGAAAGAGGAAACAAGAAAGCAATATATTTCTTATATTCAGCAAATGAAAGGGCTAGCGGTTACTTTTGAAGACAATTTTTTCTTTGCTGGCCAAAGGAGCTGGCAGGTACAAAAGAAACAGAGTAAAATGATGGAGAGAATCCTGGTCTGAGAGTTGAAAGAACTGTGTTTCAGTCCTGGTGCAGCCACAAATGATCAGGGCGATCCATAGCAGACCTTTCCCCCTTTGTAGACCACAGTTTTCCCTTCTCTCTAATACCAAGATAAGTGAGGTAACTGATCCCTATAGAACTCTCAGTTTCCCCTCCCCTGCCCACCTTTACCATTTTAGAATGGGTTCCTTAGAGACTGCCAGTTTCAGGGGATACTTTGGGGTTGCCAGGTCAAGCCCAGAATGTGCTGGTTGGAAGATGCCATCAGTTTCCAGGAAGAGAACAGGCAATCCCTGGTTCTCTTCAAGCTCCAAAGGGAGTCCCTTTGGTAAACTGGAGTGATTTCCTCTTTGTTCGTTTCCAAACCTTCACCACGTTCAAAAAGTCCTCTACACCAAACTCTTTCTCAGATAACTGCCTGGACACATCCTTTACTAAGAAGACTGAGGCAATGAGAAATGAGCCTCTTTGATTTGTTGTCATTGCACCACTTCCTGTAAATGCGCCTAAAGGCAACTCCCATCTCCCCTCCTCTGACCTGCTCCCTACTGCTTGGTTCTCAATGTCTGGCTCCAACATTTGCTCCAGAATCTGGGCCTTGCTCCAACACTGGTTCCCTCTTACTCCTATATTTTTCATCCCCGCTTTATGGATATTTCCCCCCTAAATGTATAAACATGCTTTGTCTTTCCTTACAAAAGAAAAACCCTTCCTCAACCCTTGGACACTTAAGTTATGACTAGGTTTTTAATCTTTTCTTTTCATGCAAGTGCTATACAGAATGAGCTATACTTGCCATCTCCACTTCCTTGTTATTCACTCCTTCTTTCGCCTCTAGCCATAAGACTTCTGATCTCAGTTCTCCACCAATATTTCATTTTAAAAAAAGAAACCCTTACTTTGAGGCTAAGACTTACATTTTTCTTTTTTATGGGCACAGGACAGAAAGAATTTTATTTTTACTTTTTAAAAAACATACATAATGGAAAAGGTGAGTGACTTCTGTGCTTAGAGATCCATTCATTTGGTTTTGTTTGTTTGTTTTTGAGACAAGACTTACATTTTTCAAGAGGTTGTGAATTATAGCACATTCCTGACTGCACGATGCCCCCAGTCACAAAACCCAGCAGACTTCCCAGGTCCCAGCCCAAGCTGCCCCAGCTCTTTACCCCACTACTCCCGTACACGTTTTACTCTAACTCTACTTTCTACCCTCTTTGACTTCTCAAACCTGCCATTCACTGTGCCAATGGGCTGAAGGTCTGACATCAGAAAAATTTCTATTTCTTCTACTTCTTTCAATTTTCTCTTAACTTTCCTGTTCTAAAGAAAACTGGACTATTCCCTCTTGCCTCTGTTTCCCTTGCAGTTCTCTGTAAGTAAGAGCTATTTTTCTCCCCACAGTTTAAACCTTGGGACTAGAATACACGTCCAACTTGTTCCTCTTTGCTGCTTCCACATTGCTGCTTCCCTTTCTCCTTTAAAAACTACAGCTACATGGAAGAGTATGTCTTCTGGCTGCTCTTTGCATCTTGTGTTCCTGTCACCTTCCAACCTTCCAGTAACTCCGTATTCATTCATGATTTTAACACCTGGATCACTATCTTCATTTCCACCTCATTTCTATCCTATACAAGGAAACTTCAACTTAATTGTGTAAGCTTGGTTTCCATTGTGGCCTCTTACTACTTTACATGAGCTACTCTTGCTAATCTTCTCCCAGACTTCATTTACTGTTGATGGACTGCTGACTTCAACATTGCTTCCAGCCCAAATACCTCTTCTGAACTTCAGATCCATATATATAACTGGATTTCTCTATATGGATATTTCACGCAACTTCAAATTCAACTAGTCAAAATCTGCACTTATGATCTTTCTCACAAATCTGATTCTTTTGTTCTCAAAATCTTATTATATAGAATAAATGTCTACCCCAGTCACTAATGCCATAATTTTAGGGGTTATTTTAGACTCCTCTTTAACTCTCAAAGGCCATGTCACCTCAGTCACCTCCTCCCTAAGCTCACCTGTTGTTCAGGAATCCAGAGCTCCCTGATTCAACTTCTTCAGAGAGTAAAATTGATAGCTTAGAGGGCAAGTGCTGGAGTAAGTATGCCTAGGTTCAAATTACAGCCTCCAACTTATTCTGTGCAATTGTTGGCAAAGTCACTTAAGCTTTCCGTTTGTAAAAAGGGTATACAATAATACTGCTTACTTCGTAAAATTGTTGAGAGAATCAGTTGAGTTATGATATGAGAGATCCCTGGAACATAGTAAATACTCAGTAACTTTTAGTGATGTTGATGACATCAATGGTAATAATGCCTGAGTAAAGCCAGTAGTGGCAACCACATGAATTGAGGAAAGAGATTTAGGAAAGAAATATCAACTTAACCAGACTTTCAACCAATCCTTCTTTATTTAGCTCCACTTCACACCCCTGCCTTTAAGTTTAATTCCTAAAACTTTATAGGTTTCAAGGGGCATATGAATTTGTCTCTTATAAGCTTTCCCTCTCTCAGGTGCTCTACACCTGCATTATCCAATATGGTAGCCAACTTGCCACAGTATTGAGCTGTTGAAATGTGACTGACTAGTACTACACATTTTGAAATGATATTTTAGATATATTGGTTTAAATAAAAATATTATTAAAATTAATTGTACCTATTTTTACTTCTAAAATGTGGCTACTAGAAAATTTAATTTTTTTTTTTTTTTTTTGGTTTTTGGCGGGGGCTGGGCTTGAACCCACCACCTCCGGCAACTGGGGCTGGTGCCCTACTGCTTTGAGCCACAGGCGCTGCCCTAGAAAATTTTAAATTACATACAAGGCTGACATTGTATTTCCATCAGTGCTGTTGTGTATCTTACACAATTCTTTTTTTTTTTTTTTTTTTGAGACAAAGTGTCATTTTTTCACTCTCGGTAGAGTGTGATCTCTTGGGCTCAAGAGATCATCTTGTCCTCAGCCTCCTGAGTAGCTGGGATGCCAGGCGCCTGCAAGAATGCCTGGCTATTTTTAGAAAAGGGGTCTCTCTTGCTGAGGCTGGTCTCCAATTCCTGAGCTCGGGTAATCCACCCGCACTGGCCTCCGTGAGTGCTAGAATTACAGGTGTGAGCCACCATGACTGGCCTTATCTTACACAATTTTGACATTCTTATCTATTCTTATCTATTTTCATCTTTTCTACCACTCTCTTTAGTCTTGTAGTTTATATATTTTATCTTTTTATTTTTTCATTTTTGGTATATGTCTGGGGAAAGCAAAGATAAATGCATCACATATGCCATGTTTGATGGAAGTTTTATCTAAGCTTTTGGCAATCTAGCTTCTTCTTACATTTGCAGTCTCATTACTTTGCGTCCAGTCACCTACTCTATGGTCTAGCCAACATGAATTACTGATAGTTTTCTGAACACATTCGGCAGCTTCTACCTTTCATGCCTTTGCTTTTTTGCACCCCTTACAGGAATACCTTCTAACCCTTCCCCCTTGTTTGCCTAGTAAGTTACTCATCCTTCCAAAACTAACTTAGAGTTTATCTTTTCTAAGGAGGTTTCCCTGACTCTTCCTCCTTCCAGTTCAGCTAGCAGAACACGTCCAGCATTTTCTTGTTTAGATGTCTATTTTTCCCACAAGGGAACCCATCTTGTTCATCAGACTCTGTTCAGGGTTTGATACATAGTGAAAACTAAAAAAAAATTTGTTAAACGATTGAATAAAGACAGCAACAAAGAATGGTGAAATGGCAGAGGAAGGAGAGTAAGGGTAGTGTCTTTGAGCTGTTCTTCAGAGAAGGTTTTGACAGGTGGAGAAGGCATTAGGAATTTTCCAGGCAGAGAAAACAGGATGAACAAAGGTCTTCTGAAAACAGGAGTATGCCAGAGAAATAGCAAATCATCTGGCTTGGAAAGAGCATTAGTAAGACAAGACTGTGCAGGGTCTTCAGGTCATAGAAAAGAGTTTGACTGTTGTTGTGAAGATAATGGGGAGTTACTGAAAAGTTTTAAGCGAGAGAATAAATGTCGTTTTAGGATTACTTCCTTTGGCTGCAGATGGCGAATTAATGTGAGGGGCATGAGTGGAAGCTGGAACACTGAGTTCATTGCGGTAAAAAGGAAATCAAAGGAGTGCTCTCGGGGTGGGTGAGGCGCAGTGGTGTTAGTGCCGAGGGAGGGAAGCGCAATGACAGCTAAATGTGCAGGCGGTAGAATGCTCAGGCCTCCGGGACAGAGGGACGTGGGGAGTAAGGGAGGAGGAGTTTCTGGTTAATATGGGATGGCCCAGGTCCATTTACAGCGACGGGTAACCACGCAGGAAGAGCGGGTCATCTCTGAAAGACGGAGGTGGGGCCCGGGCGCTTCGCGCACCTTGTCCCTCGCGCCACGCCGTCCGCACATCCCGCGGTTCTCCTGGGAGCGGCCGCACGCACTGCGGTTCCGGTTCCGGTTCCCGCGAGAATCTGGACCTGCACTTCTGAGCAACCATGGCGTATTCCACCGTGCAGAGAGTGGCCCTGGCCTCGGGGCTCGTCCTGGCTGTGTCACTGCTACTGCCCAAGGCCTTCCTGTCCCGCGGAAAGCGGCAGGAACCGCCGCCAGCACCCGAAGGTAAGCGCGGGCGGGCTAGTCCTGAGCCTCCCGAAGCAGGCGGGTGTCGAGAACGCCGCTCGAGGGAGGGTGACCCTGCGAGTCCCGGTCCCCACCGAGATACCCGCTAAACGGGTCAGAGAGTACCGATGAGAAAACGTTTTGGGTGGGCCAAGCCCGACGGTTCCGATGGCAGTGGGTGGCGGCCCCGCTGGGTTCTGCTGCAGGATGCGCCGGCAATGTGCATACTTGCTGGGCATCCTCTAGGCGGCCTCGCACACACCCGTTAGGTCTTTGTCCCTTCCCTCTTCCCCTTCCTGGCCGAACTCATCTTGTCACCATCTGTTCACGTGCTTTGAGTCAGTAGGGTTGCCGGTTGGGTTTTCCCTCTTTGGAGTTTCTGTGTACTTTCTGCCTTGCTTTTGTATGAATTCAAGTCAGTTGGAAGGAGTATTGTTAAGCTCAATTGGTTATGTACTTTCAACTTGGTGTTGGGCACTCACTGCATCAGGCTCTTGTAATATAATTTGAAGATTTTAATAACCCACGTTTCAGTTACTAAAGTGGAGATGAAAAATTATTACTTTCCCCTTACTTAAACGTTATTTGTTAATCCTTTGTTATTGGCATGATGTATGTGGTATTTAAAAATCCATCCCCTTGGCTGTATTCGGAGGCTTTTACAGAATGAGTTTAAGGCATGGTGCTGAAGTCTGGGAAAAGGCAGCAGAACACAATTCTCCATAGGTCGTGAAGTTCTCCTGCTAACTTTCTTCTGTAAATTATCTCTGTAAATTTCTTGAGACTTGGTTTTACAGTCTGAAGATACTTCCAGTAGTGTTCAACCTGTTTAATGCTGGACAGCTCCTTTTGAACTTTTAATACACCTCCGTCTAATGTGCCCATTTGACTGTAATTCCATTTTCTTGAGCATTATAGATATAAGTACTATAAACTTAAAGCACCAAATTCTAGGGGTGCAGAGCAGATTGAATACATAATTCTCTTTACAGAATTGCTTAATAATCTTTATGCTTGTAAACTATGCACTTGGAAGAGACTTCTAAATATCTTTGCATATTTGGTCTTTTTTTTTTCTTTTTGTCTTGTTGCAAAATCCCACAATTTTTACTTACTTTGTCTAATGATATTGTCTGCCTTGAAGAAGAGTAAATTCTTGATGATCCTGAACAGTGAAGATTCTTCTGAAGCAGTGTTTTATTGAGCTGAATTCCCATTTTGGTGAATTATCTTGAGGAAGTACTGTTGAATATGCATGGGGGACACTCTTCTGGCTGTTGTGGAAAGTATAGAGTGGAGATTAGACATGACTCCTTCCCTGGAGAGCTCAAGTGCTGGTAATCAGTGTTCTTTATCTTAGAATCTTTGTGTTTTCAGTTTTCTTTGTTCCTGAAGTGCTCTTCTCTCAGCTTCATTCTTATGTTTCAAGTTTCTGCTCAAATATAACCTCCACCAAGAGACTTTCCCTGATGACCTACCTAAAATAACTTTCTACTGCCGTCATTCCCTATTCCATTATGTTGTTTTATTTTGTTCCTTGTGGGTATCACTTTATGATAAGAATTTTTTTTTTTTTACTTGTTTGGTTTTTCTCTCCACCTTCTAGAATGTAAGCTCCACAGAGGCAAGGACTTTGTCTTGTTTGCCACTATTTCTTTCCTTTTTCTTTTTTTTTTTTTTTGAGACAGAGTCTCAAGCTGTCACCCTGGGTAGAGTGCTGTGACATCATAGATAACAGTAACCTCCAACTCTTGGGCTCAAGTGATCCTTCTGCCTCATTTTTTTCTATTTTTAGTAGAGATAGGGTCTCCTTTTGCTCAGGGTGGTCTTGAACTCATGAGCTCAAGCAGTCCACCCACCGTGGCCTCCCAGAGTGCTAGGATTACAAGCGTGATCCACCTCACCTGACCATTAATTTCCTTTTTATGTATTACAAGTTGCCAAAGTAGTATAAACTAGGTGGAAACATTCTTTGAATGATAAATTCCAATAAATGAAATTTTCTAACTAAAATCCTTTCTCTGGTACACTGATATTTTTAAAGCAATGAATCCTAAGAATTTTTGGGTTACATACCCCTTTGAGAATCTGTTACAAAATATGCATTTCTCTCTAGGAAGGTACACATATTATTTGCACATATGCTTCCAATTTGAGTATCAATAAAGAGAATTCAGAAGACCAGAAACCCCAGCTTTGAAGAAAGGATAAACCCTGTTTTTATTGAAATTTCTTAAAGTTTATGTCATCAATAGCTTCCATTTTTGCCAATTGGCATGTATGAATCAAGTTGAATTGGGATTTCAGAAGGTCTCTTTAGAAGAGGCAAATTTGTTTTCTAGGAACAGCTTTCTTGGGATCTAATTTATATACCGTTTATATCTAATTTATATACTGTTATTATCACCCATTTTGGAATGTACAATTCAGTGGTATTTAGTAGATTCATAGAATTGTGCAACCATCACCACAATCAATTTGAAAACATTTTATCATCCCCCAAAATACCTTTTCTTTTTTCCTTTTTTTTAAAAATTAAATCATAACTGTGTACATTGATGCATTTATGGGGTTTAGTGTACTGATTTGATATACAATGTGAAATGCTTACATCGAACTGATTAACCCATCCATCACCTCACTTACTTATTTGATGTGTTAAGACAATACTCTTTTCTTTTTTCTTTCTTTCTTTTTTTTTTTTGTAGAGACAGAGTCTCACTTTATCACCCTGGGTAGAGTGCCGTGGCGTCACACTGCTCACAGCAACCTCCAGCTCTTGGGCTTAAGCGATTCTCTTGCCCCAGCCTCCCTAGTAGCTGGGACTACAGGC
>CAUYON010032987.1:0-24858 GCA_963573935.1 Arctocebus calabarensis | reverse complement strand
TGAAAATGTTAACAAATGGAAAAATCTTCCATGCTCATGGCTGGGAAGAATCAACATTGTTAAAATGTCTATATTACCCAAAGCAATATATAATTTTAATGCAATTCCTATCAAAGCTCCATTGTCATATTTTAAAGATCCCGAAAAAATAATACTTCATTTTATATGGAATCAGAAAAAACCTCGAATAGCCAAGACATTACTCAGAAATAAAAACAGAGCAGGAGAAATCACGCTACCAGACCTGAGACTCTACCGTAAATCAATAGTGATCAAAACAGCATGGTACTGGCACAAAAACAGAGAGGTAGATGTTTGGAACAGAATAGAGAACCAAGAGATGAATCCAGGTACTTACCATTACTTGATCTTTGACAAGCCAATTAAAAACATTCAGTGGGGAAAAGACTCCCTATTTAACAAATGGTGCTGGGTGAACTGGCTGGCGACCTGTAGAAGACTAAAAGTGGACCAACACCTCTCACCATTAACTAACGTAGACTCTCACTGGATTAAAGATTTAAACTTAAGACATGAAACTATAAAAATATTAGAAGAAAGTGCAGGGAAAATTCTTGAAGGAATCAGCTTGGGTGAATATTTTATGCGGAGGACTCCTCAGGCTATTGAAGCAGTATCAAAAAAACACTACTGGGACCTGATCAAACTAAAAAGCTTCTGTACAGCCAAAAACATAGTAAGTATAGCAAGCAGACAGCCCTCAGAATGGGAGAAAATATTTGGAAGTTATATTGCTGACAAAGGTTTAATACCCAGAATCCACAGAGAACTCAAATTTATTAGCAGGAAAAGAACGAGTGATCCCATCTCAGAGTGGGCAAAGGACTTGAAGAGAAACTTCTCTAAAGAAGACAGGCTCACGGCCTACAGACACATGAAAAAATGCTCACCATCCTTAATCATCAGATAAATGCAAATCAAAACTACTTTGCGATTTGACCTAACTCCAGTAAGATTAACCCACATGACAAAATCCCAAAACCAGAGATGTTGGTGTGGATGTGGAGAAAAGGGAACACTTCTACACTGCTGGTGGGAATGCACACTAATACATTCCTTTTGGAAGGATGTTTGGAGAGTACTTCGAGATCTAAAAATAGACCTTCCATTTGATCCTATAATTCCTTTACTAGGTATATACCCAGAAGACCAAAAATCACATTATAACAAAGACATCTATACCAGAATGTTTATTGCAGCCCAATTCATAATTACTAAGTCATGGAAGAAGCCCAAGTGCCCATTGAGCCATGAATGGATTAATACATCATGGTATATGTATACCATGGAATATTCCATCCTAAAGAAGGATGGAGACTTTACCTCTTTCATGTTTACATGGATGGAGTTGGAACATACTCTTCTTAGCAAAGTATCTCAAGAATGGAAGAAAAAGTATCCAATGTACTCAGCCCTACTATGAAGCTAATTTATAGGTTTCATACAAAGGCTATAACCCAACTATAGCACAAGAATATGGGGAAAGGGGCAAGGGAGGGGAGGGGGGAGGATGGGTGGAGGGAGGGTAATTGGTGGGATCACACCTATGGTGCATCTTAGAAAGGTACAGGCAAAACTTACTAAATGCAGAATACAAATGTCTTCATACAATAACTAGGAAATTGCCATGAAGGGTATGTTAAACAGTTTGATGAAAACATTTCAGATTGTAAATGAAATCAGCACATTGTACCCCTTGATTGCACTAATGTACACAGCTATGATTTAATAAAAATAAATAAATAAAATAAATTATAAGAAAAAAAAGAAAATGGTATAGTAAGAATTCCTCCTATCCCTGATATGAGGTTTACTAACCACATTAAAAAGTAACAACTTATTCAAATCAGAACTGGCCACGAGTTTGTCAATATTATTAAACTCATAATGAAAACTATTTGAACTATTAGCATTCACTGTAATTAGCTATTAATATTTTCTTAGGTACATAATGTTCATTATCTTATAACTACACTTCATGTTCACTTTATATGAATGTATGAAGAGATGGATATAAACACAAGCATATGTCTGTTTATTTTATTGAAATAGGTGTAGTCCCCAAAGTTCAGAGATTGTAGCTCTCTGTGATTTTCCACCCTTAACGTCTTGAGATTTTTGGCGGGGTGGGGAGAAGATCTTGTTGTAGGAGGTGTGGCAAAGGCCGGGTACAGGGACAAGTGGATGAAAGTGTTACTATAACATTAACGAGGAGAGGAAAGCATCCTGGGAGCAGAGCTGGAAGTGTTGAAACCAACTCACTCTCCCGTCTTGCTTTATCCAGACCTGGACGGAGAGGTAAGGACCACGCGTTTGCTGGAGCAGAAATGTCTTCCAAAGCTGAAAGAGCCCCCAGCCTTTCCCACGACCTAGTGGTGCCCAGGACTGGAGGAAGCCCCGTGGTAGAGCCACTTCACACACCATCTCGTGCTTCCTTTTTCTCCACCCACCACCCAGAAGCTTGGGGATGGGTACATTTTTAGAATATTTAAAAATAAATTACAGTCAGTGGTGAAACACATAAGCCAGAGAAAGGCTGGGCAGGATGTGTGCTTCCACCTGCACAGCCCAAGGCTGCTGAGTCTAAAAATGCTCCCTGTCTCCCATTCGGCTAACTGGAGCTTCAGCAACTGGTAATTTTTGTGTCACAGTCAATGCTAATTGTTGAATTAGAACATCTATCAAAAATGGGGATGTTCTCCACAGAACACAGAACGGGGGAAATGAACACTTCTCTGAGACAGTACAAGGCACATCACAACGGCGCCCTGGCCAGTGCTGAGACTGCCTTCCTCTGCCCGCTGCTTCCCCGGCTGCTGGCTTGGGACCCACCTGAATTAGAAACCAGGCAGGGCCGCTGCTGACCCTTTGCATTTCCCTAGGACAATGGCAAGTTCAACGTGTCCAAAAGGTGTCAAAAACCAGACGGTGTATGTAGACAGGGATGCAGAATCCGTCTAGTTTGGCTTGTTCCAGGAATGGGGACCCCACCCACCGTGTAGGTCCGCGAGTCTGGAGTCAAGTGTGTGTGGCTCGGAGCAAGTCTCACGCCCTGGCTGGGTGCCGGTTCTCCCATCTATAAAATGAAGGGATTAGACTAAGCCAGTGGTTTCTGAACTGTGACATCCTCAGGGCACTGGCTTTCCTCAGGGCCCTCTTGGGGAAGGGGCCCTGTCTCTGAAATGGTGACAGGAACAGGAGTCAGTCCCTCCCATCCACGTCGGGAAGTTCTACTCGCCTTTTGTCTGTTTTATATCCTGGGATTCAGTGTTCAGCTGGGAAGAGAAGTAACTTGACAACTCACACATGTAGAAAGTCCCCAAGGCCCCTGCAGAGATCACTATGATGACCAAAGGGCTTCGTACCCAGACTGGACTCAGCACGTCCCTGCGTGACTGAACAAGAGGGACGTGCCCAGACGCCGTCTTCTGCTTCCCGCCCTCACCCTCAGCTCTACCCCTCGACTCCTCTGTTCTCCTTGCTACAAATGCCTTCTCTGCTCTTTCAAGCCCAGATGAGGTGGAATGTGAGCAGGAAGCCACCCAGGCCACCTGTCGCATCTCACATCTGAAGACTTGAACCCCGAATCTTCCGCATCTGTGCCTTTTCTCCCCAGACTGCCTTAGATTCTCCTTCTGTAAGTCATGTTTCCCAGTGAGAATCATTTATTTTTCTGTCCCAACATAGCCTGTGACAGTGTCTGGTACATGGCAGGGGTTGCAGGGGCTTCAGTATTGAGTGCTGAGTAATTTGACAAAGCAACCACATTTACAGGAAAAAAATCAAATCAAGTCTCTGGTGTCTCATGACCACCAGAGTGAAACCTAAATCTTTTAGCATTTACATACGCACATTATTTATCCATCTGCCCATCTATCTATCTATCCATCCATCCAGAAAAGCTTTTATGGACTCACATTGGTTCCTTTTCTTCTGAATTTCCACATTGAATCAGTTACCAGATCCTCCCCCTTCATCCCCTCCATGTATGTGTAGGAAACCCTTTCCTCCTTCTTCATTGCTATTATTTTTCTAGTTGAGGTCTTTCATACCAGGACACAATTATTTATTAGCCTCTTAACTTTTGTTCATGGGTTCCCCTCAAATTTATTCTTCATGTGGTGCTCACATTGATTCTTATAGAATACAAGTATGAACACATCCTTCCTCTGTTTAAAAGTTAATTTGTTCTTCATCACCGACAAATACAGATCAAACACATTAGCTGAAATAAGTCATGTGTCTAAGTCTCTTGGGCCTGCATAACACGGGCACCACAATTGGCTGGTTACACACAGCAGACATTTACCTCTCACCATCCTGAAAGCTGGCAAGTCTGGGATGGAGGTACCAACAGAGTCAGTGCTGGGGAGGGCTCACCTCCTGGCTCCCAGGCGCACCTTCCCATGGCAGAAAGGGCAAGAGGTCTCCTTCTATAAGGTACTGGCCCTACACGTGAGAGAACCGCCCTCAGCATCTGATTACTGTATAAAGCCTCCACCTTCCAACACTATCACTTGAGCCAAGACATGCATTTTGGGGGTTGCAGACATTCAGACACAGCAGCATAGAACACCCAACGTGACCTGGCTCTTGTCCAGTCTTTAACCTCCTTGTCGGAGCCTCCCTGACGCACCCTCTGCGTTCAGCGACACTCCCAGCGCGAGCCCTGCTGTTGATGCCTTGAGTGTACTACGCGTTTTGCTGCCTCTGTTGGGACTTCCCTGACGCCCTCTCCCCTCTCTGCTTAGGAAACTCCTCTTCATCCTTTGAGAAGCAACTTTGGGCTTTCTTTATCCCCGTAACCTTTTCTTAACCTGGCCTGATGAGGTAAAGTGAATGGCCTCTTGTCTATCCTTACACCCTGAGCTCAAATATAGCTTACT
Organism: Arctocebus calabarensis; assembly: GCA_963573935.1. Taxonomy (NCBI): domain Eukaryota; kingdom Metazoa; phylum Chordata; class Mammalia; order Primates; family Lorisidae; genus Arctocebus; species Arctocebus calabarensis. The sequence continues at coordinate 19,951 of CAUYON010032987.1, read as the reverse complement.
GTTTGTTGAAACAACATAGAAATGCAAATACATATATAAAATACATAAATAAACACATATGACACAGATACAAAATCATACATGTAAAATATACAAGTCAATACAAAGCACAGTTAAAAGTCATATTTCTGTACCGCCTCATGGATGAGAAGCACATGTATTAACATGCCCTCAATCTCTTTGCGGCCTCAGAATTGCAAAGATCATTTACTGACGTGGTCCGGAATCCTAAGAAATCCGAGGATTTTCCAAAACTTATAAAGCAAGTGGCATGTAGGAGTCCACAGTTTAAAAGGGACGACCAAAGTGCAGGGTATGTCCTCGTGTGCAGGTCACACCCACATGCAGGGGCTGACGTCTGCCATGACTATTACCGCCCAGCTCTCTGTCCTCCAGGAGACACTAAGGCACACACAGACACTAAGGCAGTCAGTGGCTCACCTGGCTCGTTTCAGAAGGGACAATATTCTAGTCCCCCCAGAAGACTCATGGCCCAGAATCACTCAAAACCAAACCCACACTTAGAAGACTGTGTGAGGTGGTGTTACAGGGCCACACACTCTGTCCACTTTCCTTAGGAGACAGCTGGTCTTCTTGTCAATATTCTATGCCATTGATCCTTGGCTGGCATTTGAGAAGCAGCCTGCCTTCCCCCACTCTTTTCCTTTTATTGTTTTTTTCATAATTGGTTTTGAATTGTGCTTGTGAAGAAAGTGGTTAAAGGGTATGTTTTAGCATGTGGCTTTGTACCAGGTGTGTGTATGCGTATTACTGAAAGGTGATGGGAAGCAGATTCTGGTGAATCAACCCTCTTTTAAATGGCTGAGAGCTCTGTGTTCAAAGGACTCCTCTGGGAAATTGTTTTTATGAAGCGAAAGTTCATAAAACTTTCCGATCTCTCAGTATATTTGGATTTTCAGATAAACTTCTTAATTGGTGTGTTTGAACATAAACATTTAGCGATCACTACCTACCCATCGAGCATTGGTTAGCTGGCCCTGAGTACACAGCACTGCAAGGGGCTTATGTTCTACTGGAGGAGAGACAGTAAATGTTGATTACACAGGTAACAATCAGTTAGCACAGGGCGTATGTATGTATGTGCTGGGAAAGAAACCAGCGGGTGCTCAGGGAGTTAGGGACGGGGAGACGCAGCCTCCGTAGGAGTGCCAGAGGGGGCCCGGAGCCGCGGCCCAGAGGGAGGGTTGGGGGGTAAGATTTGAGGCTGAGAGTGTAAGTAGGAGTCTGATCTTGGCTTGGAACAGACCTGTGAGGAAGGGTGTCCATGCTGTTTAAGTCAAGCCTTCCCACATGACCTCGCGAGAAGGGGCAGTCCACACACTCAGCTGTCTCAGGTCTCCTCTGTCCATTCACAGTGACCAGTGACCAACTGACCCAGAGAACAGGCCCCAGGCAAACCTGACTCCCCAGGTAGTTCTGTTGTCTAAGTCTTTAGCCAAGACCAGCCTTCTCTGAGGGGGGCCTACTGGTAGCTATTAATCTCTACTACTTAAATTAAACTCCATTCTTTGGAATGCAGCCTAAAAAAATCTGATTCAAATTGGTAAACTGATATCTTGAAAATCTCTGTCTTTTTAAGGGCAGCTTTGTAGATCCTATGGTATCCTATGAGTTCAAAATTTATATTTTTTTGTGAACTTATATACCAGGATTCATAAACTAGCACATGATTTTTTTATTTGCAAATGTATTTGCATTAGATCAGGAGAGTGTAAGAGCAGCCTTTGTTAAAAGCCTACTGTGAAGTAACTATCTGTGGGCCACTGGACACCCTTCTCACCTACCCACTCTCCTTCTTGAGTGGTAAGACCCCAGTAGTTTCAGTAATTTGGTTAAGACCCCTTTATCTCATGTAAGTCAGATCCTTCCTTGCTCTGGTCCAAATGATGAATCAGGGAGGTTGTTTTACCCTCAGCCATTGACTGGTCCATGTAGTTCTGACCAACAGTCTGAATAGGGGCCTGAGCCGGGGAAGGGTCTATGTAAGCATATAAAGCCCAGGTCTCCGGATGAGAAGACATTAATTTTTCTTCTTCTTTCTTGGAACAAAGTCTGAGGTTGCCAAAGTCATTTTGTAGTCCTGATATAACAACATCAGGTTGAACACAATGTTCCAAGGTACAGACAAAGAAAAGACAGTTTCTGTTTCTGTGATCACTACTGTGCAGCTGATCTAATGCTAACAACAATCTTCTTCAGAAATGTTATTATTAGAAAAAATAGCCCATTTGCTACAGTCTGAATGTTTTTGTCCCCGCCAACTTCATGCTTTGAAATCCTGTCCTCCAACATAATGGTACTGGGGGTTTGGGGCCTTTGGGGCGATGAATAGCAAGTGAAGGTGGGGCCCTCCTGGGTGGGATTAGTGGCCTTACTGAAGAGGCCCCAGAAAGACCATCGTCACCCCTTGCACCATGCAAGGACACAGCAAGATGCCACCATCTATGAGCCAGACACGGACTCGCACAGTTACTTGATCTTGGACTTTCTAGCCTCCAGAACTGTGAGAAGTAAATTTTCTGTTGTTTATCTGGTCTGTCCCGTTTTGTTACAGTCTCCTGCCCAAAGACACTGCTTGTTTAAGGCAGTTTTTCTGTTTTCTTCGTTTTCTATTACTTGCTGCTGAATACATTTTCAAACAATATTTCTACTAACTGCCAAGTTATTACATGGTTTTCAATATTTAATCCTCACAAAAACTATTTGACAGAGATATCATTAATCTTTATTTTATAGATAAAGATAGTTATCTTTATTTTATAGATAGGAACTGAGTATCATAGAAAATGCCCAGAGTCAAAAAACTGGTATAGACATGTGGGCCTGATCCTGTATGAATTCAAAAGCCCTTTGCCTTAAAAGATTCTGGTTTATGATAATACAAAGTTAAGCTATTTTTAATTATATAATTTAAAATCACATTGATCAAGAATCATTAAATTTTATAGAACTGGAATTAATATGAAAAAATACATGATTTCATTAATATGAGGAAGGAAAGCTCTTGCTTCATAGAAAAATTAAATAAATAATTTTATTATTAAATTAATAAAAACACCCCAGGATATGACCCTTGATGACGTGGTGGGCTGGGCTCATTTCAGCCTACGTCTCCACCTGGGGACAATAACCAGCCCAGCTTGCTCAGTGTGTCCCACACACTCACTCTTGCACCCCTGTGCTGAGGACTTCACATGGATTGTAGCTAGAGAGTCTCTGCACAGCCCTCCGAGTAGGAATTATAATTAAATCCTTTTTTCTGACCAAAAAACCAAGGCACACACAACCTTCTGGGCCCATTGCCTACTCTGAGCCTCTGCACTCTGCTGGTCCCACACACAATCGCCCTCCCTCCAGGAGTCCCAGGCGGGCGATCTTAGCTACGCCACTGTTTTCTCAGAATGCGTCTTGGCATTTATCAGTCTAGTGGTGGCAGGAAACATGAGGAGCTGCTTATGCAGTATGTGATGTAGTGAGAAGTGGAGGCTTTGGAATCAGAAAGTTTGAGCCCTGATGCCATTAGTTAGCAAGTGTTACCTGGTACCTGGTTTCCAGCTGTATGATAATGAGGTAATTGTTCATGCTGAGCCTCAGTTCCTCCTTCTCTATATGAGGGGTAACATTCTATAATATAGAATTGCGACGTGATTAAATTAGCTCGTATTCCCATATTCTCTGTAGAATTGCTTTGTCTTGGCAGCACCAAAACGCTGAAACTCATTTGTCTTCATGTGTTTGAACTTTTATAATAGAATACTATAGACTGGGTAGCTTAGAAACAACAGAAATTTATTGCTCTTGAAGCTGGGAAATTCAAAATTAGGATGCCAGCATGGTCAGGATCTGGTGAGAGCCCTTTCTCCCATTGTCTTAAAGCAGTGGAAGAGACAAATGAGCCCCTTTGCAGCTGTTTCATGATGGTACTAAATGAAGCTCCAGCAACACAACCAGTATCTGTAAGGGCACCAAGCCCATTTCTCAGGACTCAGCCCTCATGACCCAATCACCTCCCATAAAACCCAATCCCCTAATATTACCACCTTGGCAATTAGATTCTAGCACAGACACAAACATTCAGACCATAGCACTATTGTTAAGTATCTGAGAATGAAGCAACATTTGCAGGCCAGGAATTAGTTTATATTTTTCCCTGAGAATAGTGATGTAAGCTTTATTTATTTCTCAGGTTTTGCTGTCTCACCAGAGGATCATTAGTCAATATTTATTTTGAATGTATTCTCCATTGGGAACATATTTTATTTTGAACATATGGGTAAATAAAAATGGTGGTGGCAAATGAGGGGTGCCTGCCTGTGGTTGTGCCAGCTCTGCACATTGTAGACCCCTCTGGTTTAAACATCAGGTGGGGGCGGGTAGGTGCCTTGGTGGTTGGAAGCTGTAGTTTTTAAAGGACCAGCAATGATCGACTTCTAAGAATCACCAGGAACTTGTTAAAAAAACAATTTCAAGGTGCCTCCTCACATTGGAAAATTTTGATTTAGTAGTTCAAAACATAGATATCTTATTTTTAACAATATATGATTTATTGTCCAAGAAGATTTGGTAAATGATGGCTTAAATTATGACATCGCCTTCATCTTGCCCCCTACTACATTCTTGGTCCGGTAGGTTCGTTAATGTATAACCGTCTCATTTTTTCCCCAAACACTTTGCCTAGAAACACACCAGAAAAGCTACATAAGGAGAGAAAATACCATTGTCTGAATGAAAATATTTACAAAATATCAGGGGATCAATAAGACAAATGCCAAGTAGGCCAAAAAATTTGCTAATTACCTACTGTTTCCAATAAACAAGTGACCCCTGGATACAGTATCCAGCTAAAAAGGCTGCACATTTCCCAAAGCCCTTGGGAGTAATTTCATATAACCTTTTCACTAGCAGACAGCTGTTAATCTCTCACTTGGACTTTCTCCACGAAAACATTATTCCAGAATCACTGCTGCATAAAGGGAACTTCACCTTGGCAACCAGGAGCCTGAGCTATGGCTGGAACTACAAAGCACCCCCATTTCAACAAAACTCATCCAACTCCCCTTTTTTTGGTATGTGTTATGGCCAAATGCCTTCTGGCTGTAGGACCTCTTCTGGAAATGAATTCACAAGGTGTCCCAATCAATACAATATAAAATGAAAGCCTGTCTCTTCTTCTAAAGACACCTCCGTAGATAGACAGTTTTCAGAATTAGTCTCATTATTTCACAGGATAAAAATAACTGGGTAAAAAAAAAATCCCTCCTACCAAATGAAAGCCGGAAAGACACTGTCGTGAGGCTCCACCGTCTTCCCACTTCTGGGACAGTTTTACGTGGAGGCCCCGTCATTCTTCCTACTTTTCCACCTCCCTTCTCGTGCCCCCAAGCCTTGGTAGCAACGTTGTGGAGAAGCATTAATCTCCTTAACAACGCACACTTTCTGACATCCCCAGGCTCTCAAGATAACTGGAGAGTCTTGATCCTGAGCCTTAATTGATACCCTTTCCCGCCCCTTTTATGATGAATCCAATGTTTGTCACACTTCCAAGATCCTGAATTGAACAGTCCCTAAATCAATGGCTCCTGAAGTGTAGTCCCCAGACCAGCAGCATCAACATCACGGGTTCCAAGGCAAATAAGTTCTCAGGCTTCAGCCCAGACCTGTTGAGTCCGAAGCTCTGGGGTCGGGCCAGCACCCTGTGGTGACTCAGTCTGCACAGTGGCCCAGGGATCACTGTCCTGAGTTGCTCTTAACATCTGTCTGAGAAAATAGACGTTCCCTCAGTGCTACGAGCCAACCTCCTCACTGAGCTCTCAACTAGCTCCAGTTTGCCATTTACAGGTCAGTTGTTCTCCTTGGGCTGCTGACCTTTTAGAGACAGGGACAGTATTTTATTTATCTTCACTCTCAGATTCACAGGTTCTAGTTCACACCTTACTGCTCAACAGATGGGTTTGAATAAACAGATTTGTGGCCACTAAGAGCCACTGTCCTCTCCAGTGTCAATTCCTCTTCCGTGAAAAAATTGACCTGGAGATTAATTAATGATCAACATATTAGTTTTTTACAGAATTGTAGCCATAATCCTGGTTAGTGCTATAATACGTATTTAAAGTCTTTGGAGGAGCAGAAATACCATGTATTATAAATGAAGCTGTCATTATTCTTCTCTGCCATACTCTGAAAAAAAGCCACCATTTTTAAATTTTTAACAGTTCTTCTATGCTTTTACTTTTAATTATTATGAGCATAGAATAGTTGCAGATCCTTATAGCTTGTGCATGATTTTTTATAATTCTTTTGTGTTTCTATTTTATTTTTTTTACTTATACATGTGTTTATTAGGTTTCCACTTTTTGCCTTCACAGAATTAAAAAGGCTTAAAATGTAACAACAATAAGAATGTTTAAGATAAGGACTAGAAACAAAAACCTTGTAAAGAACGAAAAAAGATAACTACATTCAGAAAAGAAATCAGATGATTGCTGCATCAAAATATTAATCAATAATAATAATAATGCAAAGAAAGTAACATTCACATTGTCAGATAAGAGTATGTCTATTATAGAATGCTTTGACTCTGAGGCTCAGTATGGAGTCATCAGTTAACTTCTTATTTATTTACTTATTAACTAAGTCTCAAAAAATAGACAACTAACATTTATAAATAAAAGTAAAAGATAATATCAAAAAACAAATTATGCCAAATCTTATAGACAAGAGAAAAAGAAGAAATACTTCAAAATCATTGTACTTAATCTGGATTTGCCTTATGTTAAAATCGGAGAAAATATATTATTTTAAAGGGGAAATTACCAACATATCATGTGCATGATATTTTGATAGAGGCACACAATGTGAATTAATCAAATCAGGGAAACCGAGGTGTCCATCTCCTCAGGCATTTAATGTTTTCTTGTGCTGGGAAAGTTCTTTTACCTACACAATGGAAAATCATGAGCCACAGAAGAATGAAATTCTCCCATTTGCAACAACATGGATGAACTGGAGAAAACCATATTAAATGAAATAAACCAAGCAAAGAAGCATTATTTTATTTTAAACAGAAAAGGCAATTGGGTAAAATTTGAAATCAAGTAGGTCAGACTTCTTCACTACTGGCTTTTAAAATCGTTTTTCCTGTCACCTCATAACTCAAGAAAGGATTTGGATTCAAATCTCCAGTAGCTTAATTTTCTACCAAAAATGCTATGAGTTTTGCAGCTGAAATAAAGACCAGAATGTTGCAGCCATCTCTGGGTAAGCCCAAGGTACATTTCTTCTTTAAAGGAAACTATACCATATAAATGTCTGATGGAAAGATAGCTGCAAACTAGCCCCCTTTGGAAACACTAAGAACACACACTATATGACAAGCCACAGTTTGAGGCTGAGGGTAAAGAGAGGAGATGATCCTGAACTTCTGGAATTTTCTATCAGACTATAGAAAAGGAGGACCCAACAACACGACCCCCACCACCTCCTGAGCAGCCAGATTGAAGTGTGGCCAGGGCAGCCGCTGACACAGCTACTCTCTGAACAGCTCTGCTGTCCTTACACACCCCACCCCATGGTGGGCACCACCTCCGGTGCTGCCTTCTCGAACTCAGCCCGACTCTCCAGTCATTGACTGAGCTCCCACGATGGGCTCAGCCAAGGCTGGCCTGACGTGAAGCTGGAGAATCTGCCTGCTGTGTTCCAACAGGAACAAAAAGGTTTCTGGGTCCTTCGCAGTCCCCACTCCCTTCTTCTCTGGCTTGACGCCACCTGCCTGGGCTGTGACGGAGCATTCTTCACAATGCTGGGCTGTGACTCAGTGTTCTTTAAGACCCTGGAGGTGTTCCACAAACCCAGCTCCATGGTCCAGGGGAGGAAAATGCAGTCCGCGCTCCCTTTGGAGACCCTTCATGTTTCTTAATAGTAAGATTCTAAGCATGCGTCCAGAAATCGGATCTGCTGAACAGTGATGTAACCTCCCAGTCTTATTTGCCCACTGAACTCTTCCTTTGCTTTCAATTTTTCCCTTTTTCCTTATTTTAAAGCAATGTTCTGTAGTATGCATTTCAAAATAGTTGGGCTGAGGGAAATCCCGTTATATGCCCATGAAGAACTGACCCTATCCCCAGCTCGGCCATCAGTTTACTTGGAACTGTCCAGCAACACGGTCCTTGGTGTCATCGTGTTTCTGCTCCTGAGATGGCCTTGAGCAAGGATTCATCCTGCTTCCCATGTCTCTGCTTCTCTCCTCGTGCTCCCAGACCTTGCTGACTTACTCTTAAGCCTCAACATCTTCCTTTGAAAGTGCAGAAAATAATGTCCCCCCCACAGAGCTTGAACTTAACTGGGGTAAAAGAGGCAAAGAGACCAGCACAGCTTGGGGTGCTGAAGAGAAGCCCACAGTGGCGGCTCGCGCCACATCCCCTTTACCCCTGCATCCATCTCACCCAGCACAGATGCATGGCAGTTAACAGACTTCCATCTGAAAAACTCAGATAATCTGGGAGAGATGAAAGGGCTCCCTTACTGAAATGACCCCCACTAGCTCCCATCCATATTTTTCCTACCCTGGGCCAACACTTCAAGAATCAACTCAAATGCCACTTTCATGAAGCGTCATCATCTCAAGGCCAAAGTGATTTCTCTCTTTTCTGAATTCTCCTATAGTTCTACAAATTGAATCCGATTTGCCTAATCTCATAGTTGTTACCGTAACAGCATTTCCTAGACTGGGCTCTGAGGTCATTAAAGAAGAAACTGTGCCTTACGCATTGTCCCTCACAGTGCCTGGAACAAGAAAAATCAATAACCAAATATTGAGTGATCTCAGCCTGCTGGAGTCATCCTAACTGGATTGCTTTCCTTGATTCGCCTGACCAAGACCTGTCATAGTGAAGGCACGTAGGCTGCGCTGAAGGACGGGGTGTCTCACTATAAGAGACGACAAGGATTTGGTTGGAGAAGTACCAGGCAGCATGACCTCCTGTGGGACGTGGGGAGGGACACGCGTGAGGAGGGGGTGCGGGCGGGACACGGGACAACAGCACCAGTCACCTGTGGAGGCCCTGCCCAGAGGGAACCCCTCCCCGGTATTCTGTTAAGATGTCCTCAGAGGTGTTTTAGCGAGCACCAAGCTCATCACCGTCCCGGAGAGCTTATACCTAGTTCAGAGACAAGGCTTCATAGTTATGATAACCAGAGAAGGGTGAATGGTGGGGACAGAGAGGAGCACTCGGGCTGGGCTCAGGCCATCTGGTTCCCATCCTAGCTCTGCCGTATCTGCCCCGTAATGTATTATCCTATACAGGGAATTTACTCTCACTGAGTCTCAATTTCGTTATTTGTAAATTGAATATAATTGTATTGTTTTAGTCCATTTCTGCTGCTGTAAAAAAACACCTTCAAATGGGTAACGTGTTAGTCATGAAATTTATTTCTAGTTCTAGAGATGGGAAATGCCAAGATCAAGGCGCCAGCAGATCAGGTGTCCAATAAGGGCTCCCTTTCCGCCTCCAAGCTGGGCCTCCTTCTTGTGTCCTCACGTAGTGGAAGAGAAAAAAAGGTTGACTGCTCCCTCCAGCCCTTCATCAGAGCACTAATTCCATAAGTGAGGTGGGAAATGTCTTGCCTTAATTACCTCCCAAAGCTTCCACCTAGGAAATACCATTACCTTTGAGTTTAAATTTCAACAGATAAACTTCAGAAGGATGAGTGCATTCAAATCATAGCAAGGATATATCTCTTATGTTTGTTATGAGTGTTAATCCATGCACCATGTTTATAAAACTGCCTTCCTGAGACCAACCTGAGCAAAAGCGAGACCCTGTGTCTACTAAAAATAGAAAAATTAGCTGGCCATTGTGGCAGGCACCTACAGTCCCAGATGTGGGAAGCTGAGCTAACACGATTGCTTGACCCCAAGAGTTTAAAGTTGCTGTGAGTTAGGCTGTGAGTGGGCCGTGGTGCTCTAGCCTGGGGCAACAGAGTAAGATTGTGCCTCAAAAATAAATAAATGAATAAATGAATAAATGAAAAAAGAAAACTGCCTCCCATGTGATAAGCATTCAGCAGACACCAGATGTGATTGCTCTTACATTTTATTGCCATTGCGTGTTTCATGGTATAACCCATATCTCTTGTCTAACCTGCCAGTAAGTGTAATTATGTTAGATTATAGAACTATCCCGATTGCATGGTGTGAGGCTTGATTTTCTTGGCTAATAGGAAATGTTGTCTCTCTCTTTAATTATTCTCTGCAGGAATCCCCGAGCAGGGGACAGATGTGACTCATCCATCAGTGCTGTAGGTCTCGGTCTGTCCCCGCCACGCTGATGGCTGCTCTGTCTGCAGTCTGTCTGCTGACCGTGACAAGTGGCTACTGCTGGTCCAGCGGCAGGCCTCGGCCGATGCTGACCTTGGCGCTCTTCTCCCTCTCTGCCAGGCGTACTTCTGGAGAAGAGCAGAGCAGATCCTTTGGACAAGGTCTGGACAGCAGAGCAATCAAGCACCAAGCGATGGTGTTTGTCTCCCACACTCTTCCATGTAGAGCGCTGGGCCCGGCGTGGAGAGCGTCAGAGAGCCACTAACCTCACACAGCTGCACCTGCGCCAGGTGCTGCTCCAGGAGGGAGAGGGTGTGGGTGCGTGGAAGGTCTTGTTTAACATTTACTTTCCTTTGTGTAATGTTCTCCTCACTATTCTCTCTCTCTATTTGCCCGAGCTCCATGGCTGAACAGAGTCACGATGCATCTCCCACACCTTTGAGATCACATGTAAACAAAAGGGCTGCATCCATCCGCCTGTCTGCAGTTGTTCTCCAACGACAGGAGGCTGTTCTGCCCCAAACACACTGAAGAGTTGAGTGAGCATCAGGGTCTACGTGCAGTCTGTCTGTCGGGCCGATCTGACTCCTGTGCACACATTATCAGAACCCCGCACTGCTCTGAGGGGAGTGAAGGAAGGCAGCGCTCACATCTGCTGAGTTTGTGATCATATCTACACCTTAATGCTTGGCATGCTGTAGGTAAGTGTACAAGAAATGTAGGTGGAAAAAAAGGACGTGAAGAGGAAGGGAAGGAGGAAGGAAAACCCGCCTGGGTCAGCAAGAAAGTTCTTTGGGGACAGGTGCAGCACCAGCTAAGTCTAAAAGAATGATTATTTTTTGATATAAAGGGTTCCTTCAGTGCTTTGACTATATCTTTGTATACTCAAATAATAGAAATAAATTACGTCCTTGAGCTGAATAGTGAGATTTGTGCTTGTAGGCTATTTTGCTGCAGTTATCTCCCTCGTGGCTTATAGCCTATTAAGCTGCTAAAGCTATTTATATCAACAATGCCTCCACAGCCGGAGACACAAGTGCAGATACAGACACAGAGAAAAAACTGAAAAATTGACTAAGAGCAAATTTCAGTTCACAAAATGTAAACTTCGTTCGTGAATTCATTCAAAAATGATTTGTTGCGCGTTAGAGCATCTGTTGACTGTTGAGCTTTGGAGACTGTATTGGGCACCAAAACGCATGTGGAAAGATGGCAAACCTCATGTCCTCAAGTGGAGCTCACCTTTCATGAATTTATATGTCACTATATTCAGAACTTGGCACTAATTCTGTAGTTTCAACCTAATAGTAACTAGTTGAAAAAGGTATTCATCTCAGGTTGTAGGCAAAGAAACTGGGGGTTTAAGGAGGTTAATTAACTTGCCCAAGATGTCACAGTTAGCAAGTGGCAAAGCCGGGACCCAACCCCAGATCCCACTGACTACAAACTCCTTGTCTAGAATCACCAGGAATTTTGTGCTTGGTGACCTGGAAGAAGGTTTATTATATGAGGTCAAGGACAAGAGACACGTGAGAGCAATGCAGGACCCTCAGAGCTCACGGGGCGAGACCCAGTCCAGGGACGAGCCCTCCCTGAATGTGCATCCTGGGGCCCTTCTCACATGTTAAATCAGAAGATATCAAATACACCCTCCCCACATATCCAGCCAGTCATTTTACATTGCCCGATGAGTCAGGCATGACAAAAAGAAAGAATACCTGAGAACTCAAGGCAATGAATACAAGACATTTCATAAATAGACTGGCTAGTGAAGTTGTGAAAGTGTTGAAGAAAATCAAAAGATTTGAATTTTGGAAACTAGTAGAGAAAAATGATAAAATTAGATTGATTCAGCAGGGTGGTTAATAGGAGCTGCTGGGAAAGGGAAGTGCACACACACACAAAAAGAGAAAATCTCAAGTGATTAAAACTTATAGACACCTTTTTAAATTGTCAGAGGCCACCCAAATGACCTTCATCCATGCACATCAACCGTATCTTATAAAACATTTGGCAGGAAGCAAAGATCCTAGCAACTTTTATAGAAGGAAAAAAAGATCAGATCGAATACAAGGACTCAAAAATTACAATGTATCAGGTTTCTAAAGAGCAACATTATGAGTTAGAAGACAATGTAGCTTTCAAAATTCTGAGTTTAAAAAATTATTTCCAGAATGAACTTACCACCCAACAGTAAGTTACTCAAAGATACCATTTGAGTTAATTTTTGCGGCGACAATATCGCTACACACTTATTAGCTTAAAACAACACATATAATCATAGTTGCTGTAGGAATAGAATGGAGAGTCAGAATTATGAATATACTAAATTGTTGTCCAATCTAAATGGTGATGTATATTCAAGGAAGGATAGAAGGAAAAATGCGAAGTGTGGTCAGTGGAGGGAAGCGAGAAAGCTAAGCCACATCTTCTATCCATTCAAAATGCATAATTTTAATGTCAAATCTGGGGAAAAAAACCCACAAAATACATCTAATTTTTAAAATATAACATTAAATACTAGAAGCATCAGCTAAATGTTCTTACAAGAATTGTCCTTGCAGAGTGAAAATCAGGTAAGAGAAGAGTTGAGAAAAGAAACTCCTGTTTTCCATGATAAGCCTTGAAAGCTGTAACTACCATTTTATATATTTAATTTGTTTTTTTTTTTCATATTAAGGATTACTTTTTAAAAATAAAAAAAGATTTAAGTTGCAAAAAGTTTGTGTACATTTCTGGAGTAAGTGGGATTTTGTTACGTGCACAAACTCACTGTGGTCCAGTGGGGCTTTTAGGGAGCCACCCCCCAATTATTGTGTGTCTGCTGTGTGGATCTCATCACCCACCCCCTTCCCGCCTCCTCACCCTCCCCAGGGTGTCCATCATGACGTTCTGCACCGTGTGTATCTTTTTTAGTACCTGAGTGAGAATGTGTGTTCTGTGTCTTTCTGTGCCTGACTTGTATCACTGGAGATAATGACCCTCAGTCCTATCCCAGCCTCTGCAGAAGACACCATCTCACTCTTTGTTATGGCTGAGTGCTAATGTCAGAAGAATTAACTGATTGTTAAACAATGTGTGCATATTACCTGGATAAAAAATGAAAATTAAATTAAAAACTCGACAATAAGCAAAAAAGAAAAGTATGTATTGTAGCTTAAATCAACTCTACATAAATCTTTTAAGAAGCCTGTCTATGCTCGGTGCGTATTCTCAGTGGTTAGGGTGCCAGCCACATACACCGAGGCTGGCAGGTTCAAACCTGGCCTGGGTCTGCTAAACAACAATGACAACAATAACAAAAACGGTGTTGTGGTGGGCGCCTATAGTCCCAGCTGTTTAAAAGGCTGAGGCAAGAGAATTGCTTAAGCCCAGGAGTTTGAGGTTGCTGTGAGCTGTGACGCCACAGCACTCTACTACGTGTGACATAGTGAGACTCTGTGGAAAAAAAAAAAAAAGAAGAAGCAGCAGCCTTCCTAAATTGCCCTTCCCTTGTCCTTGGGTCCTACAGCCTTGGTGGTGTTATCAGTAATGGATTAGGGTGAGAGAGGGCTGGGCTGTGAAGTCCCCTAGAACCTCAGCACAGTGACCAGAGGGCAGAGCAGTCCAGGGCCAGGCAGCCTCAGTCACTGGACATGACTTATGGGCTGGAGGAATCAGGCTCTGAGGCTGGCCAGGGAGGACGCCGCTTCCCAGCCCTAGGTGAGGTGGGACCCTGGATCAATGGTGGAAAAGAGTGTAAGAAACTTGGTTTCATGAGAGGATATTATGGGGAGAAATCCCAGAGTACTCGTGGAAAGATTCCAGCTAATCACAGCATAACTGAGAGCAGAGTACAGACTGTTAAAGCAGACAGGCCCTACCCGGAAGGCAGAGTCCCATCCAAAGATGCGAGATTTCAAAAAGAGTTTCACATCGCAAGCTGGGGAACGAACCCCATTTAAGCAAACCATCGTAGGACAGGGACCCGGAGACAGGAGACTCAGGTTCAGCACTTGAACTCCATCCCAACCGTATTGTGAGACAGATACCACTGTTGGAGCGTTCTCCATCCCCGCCTCGTTAGCTCGGAAATATCGGGAGGGTTCGTCACCAGTGTGGCCTCGAGTTCTGAGAGGCCACAGGCAGAAGGAAAAATAGAATGGTAATAGCATTTTCATCCTGTTCAATTAAAATATTTAGCTAAAACAATTGTTAACAAATATACCACGTACTTAATGAGGGCGAAATATGTAAACAACACAGCCTTCGGCTTCTAGATTTGTAGTAAAGGAGGGGTCTTTGAAAATATGATGGAAGGAAAAATAACAATGTATTTATTTTTCTGAACCTTAACTAATAGAATGTTCACAGAAAAGCAATACCTGAAAGTTGAAATGAGTTAAACTATGAGCTCTTAGCTTATTTATTTACTTCTGTTGTATTTTTTCCAATTTCAGATTAAAATGAGGGCCCAAATGAGTAGGTGACACGGTGTGCATCTGTTAGGTAAAGTCTGAGTTGGAGTTAAGACTTTCACCCAGGGGGTGCACCGTCTACCCGTACATTGTGCCCATGAGGTGAGTTGCTTTATAAATATTCTTGATGTTTTTATTGAAAAATACCTATTTCTAAACCGAGTACCACCTCAATAAAGACTCCCCATCCAAATGGGAAGCCTTACAACTGAATTATTTATTTATATTCAGGTGGGGAGTCTTCAGTGTGGTGGTACTTGGTTTAGAAAAATTCCAACAGAACTGTCAAGAATGTTTATAAAGCAATGCTTTCAGGAATAAAGATAGGTATTTGAACAGATAAATCCCAATGGCAACTATGGCTAAAATTCCAGCACCCAGAGTGGACAGATTATGTAAGGAGAATTCACAAAGGAAGGCACTTTACAAGGCCAGTGTTTCCTTTGCTATTTGTTACCCTTTTATTTTTTATTTTTTTGTTACCCTTTTATTTTTTTTATGTGATTGACTATGCTGAACTATTTTTTTTTCTAATTAATTTTTTTTTTATTGTTGAATCATAGCTGAGCACATTAGTGCAACTAAGGGGTACAATGTGGCTGGTTTCATATATAATCTGAAACATGTTCATCAAACCGTTTGACATAGCCATCATGTCATTTTCTAAGTTATTGTATGAAGACGTTTTAAACCTCAGGACATAAGAGACAGAAGAGTTGAGAAGACCACAGATTGACCTCATGACGGTGCCTCACACCGATTTCTCACACTGTGTCTGGCCTTCCCAGCGCATCGCCATCACTCCTTGTCAGTTTGAGAAATCACACCATGTTCGGGTCTCTGACACACCCACTGAGCATGAACCAGGAGAGATTATAGTGACCTCGAAAAAAAAGTTGGAGCAAATGTACCCGACCAAGCAACAGTGACAGCAGTTCTAACTGCAGGCCATTTTGAGAGGAGAGTCATGGCTGTTTGGGGCCTGGGAGTGTGACAGGTCCATGGGCTGCAAGGATGAGCAGGGATGAGGCCCTCACAGGCGACGTGAGTTCCCGCTCCCGACCCGGATCCCTGCGGGCAGGCTGTGTGCCACCACGAGCCGCTGCCTTTAGTAACACTGCTTCTCCCGCGGCTTTCAACTCACCAGGAACAGTGTCGTCATGGAGAGGGAGAGAGAACGAGAAGCTGAAAATATCCTTTCAGACCAGCAGCACTGATCGGGACAGATATTTTTAGTAAGTGGTTGTCTGTCAAATCCGAGTCACGTGGCATGCCACTGCAATGATCTGAGAAGTCCCTGAGAAGTGACAGCTGCAAATGAGAATTCAGGAGGCTCCACCTGGCAAACAGAACATTGATCAGCTCTATTGGCAGGATCCCTAATCGAAGTAAAGCGTCTGGGAGATGCAGAGCATGAAACCCTCTGGGTGCTGAAGTCCTTCTGGCCAGGGACCTGCAGGTAACACTGAAGAGCCTTTGCCCCGTGACTGTGGCTAATGTCCTCAAGACTCAGGCTGTTAGGCTTTTGCAGTTGACTACATTTGAGATATTTTTCTTCCATATAAAAATGTGATGGCACAAAATTTCACAATTAGGTGAAATATGAATTCTGCACATTAAGTTCTCTGTCCAGTTTTCAAATTGATATTGTTCAATTTTAATTGTCTGACTCGTATTTTGGGGGGTACACATAATATTTTGATACCTATATATAAAGTATAATGATCAAATCGGGGTAATCGAGATATCCATCACCTCAAATCTTTTCTTGGTGTTGGGAACATTATGATTTCTCTCTTCCAGTTATTCTGAAAGATCTAATAAATTATTGTTGCCTGTAATTGCTTTACTGTATTACTGAAACCAGAACTTGTTCCTTCTGTCTCACTGCGGGTGTATATCCCTTGGCTGGCTTCTCTTTGCCCCTTCCTGGCCCATCCTCTCTGGGCTCTGGCAACCACCATTCACCCTCCCCCTCCAGGAGACCCACGTGGCTGGTGCCCACATCTCAACGTGACAGGCAATGTCCGTCTTTCCGCACCTGGCTTACTGCCCTTAACCTAATGACCTCAGTGCAGTTTCTAAATGAGAGTGCTTGGTCTGCCTGTGTCTTTCTGTCATCGACAGGCTGCAGGAGGCACAGTTCTCCTTAGAGCCACCCCATGCCATAGGCCGCCTCCCCATGTGACTCCTCGGCAAAAGCCTTGTAAGTGAGGAGCTTTGCCTTTGTGCTATCTGTGAGGTCCCTGGGGGAGAACCCCGGAGGGGCTGCCTGAGGCTTGTCGTGTTCTAGGTGTGGATACAGCTGAGGAGGCCACGGATGAGTAAATAGTTTGGGTGCAAAGTCTCCGGGCTGCATCTCACTCGCTCCTGAAGGCATTCGAACCCAGCTGGAATCCTGACAGCACGTTTGCAGAGACGCGTCTCAGCTCCCCCTTCCTCTCCTCTGCTTTACACTGGCTGCTGCTTTACAGCTTCAATCTTCTCTTCTTTGGGCCTTACATCTTCTCCCGACCATGCCAGCTGCCTTCAGATTGCTGACGGAGTTACCTTCTCTAGCTTCAGATACCCTCTTGTCTTGCTGGGTTCTAAGAAGCCCTACACAGGACCCTGGTCTCTGGTGACTCCCTTGTGGCCCATCCTGCTCACTCCCACTGCCTTGGAACTCTGCTGAGTCTCTTAGAATTAAACCTAAGTTTCCTGCCGCCTTTAATACATGATTTCCTGCTTATACAGAATGTTTGCCTGTTCACTCCAACATGAAGGGGGTATACTTGTTCACAGCAGAACTAAAATTATAGAGCATTTTTCAACAATAAAATTGTTCATGAATTCTCTATGCAATTATTTTCATGAAAAAACGAGGATGGCAATCAACCCTATCATTTGACAGGCCTCCTGGGAATATCTGAAACACCAGGTAAGCACTCTGAGCAGAAATGTACATTAAGAAGTATAATTAAGAGAAATTCACAGAGCACCTTTATTAACACTCAACATGTAGATGCTGAGAGTGTCTGCTGAATCCCACTCTGCAAAGTGTATTCCCTGACCTGCAAATATTTATGCTCTCCCGCCTGGAGACCTAGGGTCTCCTTGCTTTGGTGTCCCAGAGCTCCAGTAAAAATTCTAAATCTTTCCTTTGCCAGATTTTCACATGAGGAAAATCTTTGCTTTCCTTTCTCACAAAAGAATATATACTGGATTTTGCTTTTGGACAGAAAATCCTCTCTGATCCGAGAACGTTCCCCCCACTACAGCACTCGTATTTCAGCTCAAAGGAAAACACGCAAACGCAACGTTTGGAGGTACCACTTTTGCTGCAGAATCACAATAGCTACGTGATTACCAAGATGCCAGTGCCACAGACACCCCGTTATTATTCCATCCCCCACTCTGTCTCTGAGCATTGAGCCGCGTTGAGCCCCAACCCTCACCACCGCCTCAGCCTCTACATCTCCTTCAGCCTTGCCCACCACTCGGTCCCTAAGCCTTCCTCCTCCCTCCATGCCCTGTGCGAGACCAAGCTGGGAGGATTCCAGGAAGGCAGGAAATTCTGTGTTATCCCCTGAATCCGTCCGCTTGCAATCCTCTCAGAGTTTCCCTTCTGTCTGTACAGATCCAGGTCCTATTAGGCGTCCCTGGGCACCACTTCCCACCAAGAGTCACCTGTCCCAGGATCCCCCACCCTCGTTCCAGGCCCCTTTCTTCCCTTTTCATGTCTGTCACAGTACACGTGTTGCCTTTCCCTACAAAGCACCTGTCATCTCTATACCCACCTTCGTAAACCAGGGTTTGGAACATCTCCTTGAAACGTCTACTTTGAATGTCTACCTGAAACCTTAACGCCTTAGGCATGAGGTATTTTAAGAACATAATGATTGTGTCAGTGATTTGAGAAGGATAACAGGTACAGGAAGAGAGAGAAGACCATCAGTTAGAGAGGAACCACGTGGCCTCTGAGGCTAGGAGGGAGAATTTCACTGACGCGCACTGTCCTTCTTCACCTGGGGGACCAATTATGCCAAACTATTAATAGTTTTCTGTGTTTCTCCATGGATTTCCATTTGCTACTCATCTGAGAAGAAGTCTCCATCTCTGCACCCGTCATATGTTTTCTTTGTTATGCTTTTGACCTCTGGGCAACCCATCATATGCCCTTTCAATATTTAACGTACGTGTCACCTTTTATTAAGTTTTTTTTTTAAGAGCTAGAACCTCATTCTGTCACCCATGTGGGAAGGCAATGGTGCTATCATAATTAACTGTGGCCTCAATCTCTTGGTTGGGCTCAAGAGATCCTCTTACCTCAGCCTCCTGAGTAGCTAAGACTATAGGTACCTGCCACCATGCTTGACTAGCTTTCTTTTTTTATTGTTTTTCTTATTCTTTTGTTTTTTTGTAGAGATGTCATCTTGCTGTCTTGCCCAGGCTGGTCTCAAACTCCTGGCCTCAAACAATCCTCCCACCTTGACCTCCCAAAGGGCGGACATTATAGGCATGAGCTACCTTGCCTGAACTATTAATTACTTTTCAATCCAACTATTCCTTAATTCCAAACACCTGGCATATCCCTGCCCAGTGCAGTTGTCTCACTGTACTGTTTGGGTGCCCTCTAGAATGTGAGCTTCTCAAGGTCACAGACTGTGTCTCTGTGCCCCGCTCCGGGTGCATGGTGGGGGCCTGAGCTCAGTCACAGAGTGTTCATGAACACACTCCTTACCATCAGTCCATGCGACTCCATCAAGCTCTCCATCACTCTTCTGGTGGGTTACCTCTGAACCCTCTGTAAAGGGAGCATCTTGGTCACACTGAGCTGTTGTAGCAAAATACCACAGCGTGGGTAGATAATCAGCAATAGAAATTTATTTTTACAGTTTTGGAGACTGCAGCCCAGAGATCATGGTGCCCCCATGGTCAGGTTTGGGAGGGAGCCTCTTCCAGCCTGTAGACTCTGACTTCTTGTATCTTCACAAGACAGAGACGGAGGTTGCTCTCTGGCCTCTTACTAACACAATAACCCCATTGATGAGGTTTCTACCTCCTGGTCCACTTACGTCCTAAAGCCCTCACCTCCAAATAACATCACCAGGGGAGTAAGCATTTCAACATGTGAATCTGGCGGGGGGGGGGGGGGGCACAAAGACACAAGGTCCGT
>CAUYON010032984.1:0-21504 GCA_963573935.1 Arctocebus calabarensis | reverse complement strand
TTGGGCCATAGTTGTGATCTATTCTTCATATGAAAGTGTGAGTGATTGTAAATTGGTTTCATAATAGTACTGAGTAGATTGGATATTTTTTCTTCCATTCTTGAGATACTTTACTAAGTAGGATATGTTCCAGCTCCATCCTCCACGTAAACATAAAGAGGTAAAGTCTTCATCTTTTTTAAGGCTGCATAATATTCCATGGTATACATATACCACAATTTATTAATCTATTCATGGGTTGATGTTTCTATCATCTGTCTTTCTAATCTATTATAAGGAGGCAGGGTGATGGGTGTGTGTCTCTTTGGCTGCTTGCTGAGCAGATAAGGCATAAGGGCCTGAGTGGACTGCCTGTAAGAAAAAGAGAATGGGAGGGGGTGGGGAGTGACATTTACAGGATCATTTCTGGGTTTACAGTCTGAGTTGGTTGATATCCAGTAAGGTGAGCATATGAGCAGCTGTGAGATGAGACAGAGAATTGTTGGTCCACAACTGAGGATGAGAAACATCATAATTAGTGGCCCTCTCATAAACAATAACCAAGGAGGCCATGATTCCAGTGTCGTGAGGGTGCGGTAAATTATCATTAATTCCCACCACTGAGATCTGTTTGTTTTAGAGGGCCTTTATAAGCTGGCAGAGAAGTTGCTCCCATGTTTATTAGAAAAGAGAAAAGAGATAGGCTTACCTTCCACAAGCAAAAATACCCAAGGTTTCGCTTTCCAGGATGGCATCCAGGGGGCATTCTCATTTTCCAGGGGCTGTCAGTCTTTTGCAGCTAAGCTCCGGAGGTTGGGAATTCTCACTAGGTCTTGGGAGTGACAGTGAAACCAGATCTTCAGAAAGACCTGGGAGTCACACTTCCAGTGAAGACCTTCATCGGCTGACTGCTTGGCCCCAAAGCCTCGTCTGCTGCACTTAGAGCATGGTCCTGAGGAAGATTTTGTTTTTTTCAGAGTGCCCTATGGAGTTTCAAGAAGTAGCCGGGTTTTGTCTAATGGTAGAAACTAATAACTGCAGCTCTGAGAGGCTCTGCTGCACCTTGAAGGCCAGATCAGTGCGATCTCCCTGGGTGTGTGTGCATGTGTGTCTGAGAATGGAATATTCAAAGGTGTGGCTGGATCTAGTATGGGGTGGCGATAGTGGGTCCACTCGGGTTTCCTTTTCCTTCTACCACACACAGTGGGAAGCGGGTGGGGGGATGGGATATGGTTTAAGGGAAGGTTATGTATGTGAGGGTTGGAGGGCAATGAGAATGGGTGAATAATGGGAGGCAACAGATGGAAGAGCGGCACTAGATGGAATACGCAGAGGAATTTACTGGGAATTCTGATTGCGAGAGTGGAGGGATTGTAGGTGAGGGGTTGAAGATGAGCAGGCGGGGCTGTGGAAGGGCAGAAGGGGGAGGGCTGTCTGCCAGGTTAGGAGTAAATAATGGAGATTCTGAAGAGTCAAGGGAAGACAGTGTTACTAGAGTGAGGAGAATCTGAGAGGGGTCACAAGATGAACACAAAGAAGGGATGTTTCAGAGCAAGAGAAATTCCTGGATGTAGGGGATCTCCAACCATTGCCTATTTTTTTTTTTTTGAGGCAGAGTCTTACTATGCTGCCCTCAGTAAAGTGCCAAGTGCCACTGTGCTATGGGCACCAAGCTGATTTGCCTTTTTTTTTTTTTGAGACAGAGTCTCACTTTGTCACCCTTGGTAGAGTGCCGTGGCATCATAGCTCACAGCAACCTCAAACTCCTATGCTTAAGGGATTCTCTTGCCTCAGCCTCCCAGGTAGCTAGGACTACAGGTGCCCACCACAATGCCTGGCTATTTTTTGGTTGTAGTTGTCATTGTTATTTGGCAGGCCTGGCCTGGGTTTGAACCTGCCAGCTCCGGAGTATGTGGCTGGCACCCTAGCCTCTGAGCTACAGATGCTGAGCCATATTTGCCTAATTTTTGACAGTAATTATTGAGATGAGTGAGGATTGAGAGATCAAAGGTGCCATGTACAGGCCAATGTGAGCCACTGTGATGTTTGTACGTAGGCCAAGCAGTATTACAGAAAAAGATGAGACATTTAGGTTAAGGTCAGAATAGAGTCATAGAAGCTTGAGGTGAGCTAAAAGACATCTTAAAGGTGAAGAAGGGGAAATCCATGACTGACCAGTGCCCCATTGAAAACTGGAGGTAGAAAATAAATGAGAATAAAGTGAAGATGTAAAGAGAATTTTCGAGGGTAAAAGTTGGGACGAAATGGCCGAGACTGTAGGCAGAGAGGACCTGGCCTCTGCGTGTGGCCCTCAGCTGGAAATAAGTGATCCAGACTCCCAGGCGGGGACTGGACAGGCAATCCTGGCTCTCCAGGGGTTAGTCTGTGACCAGAAGAAACGTGGACCACTGGGCATGGTCTAGCCCCACAAGAGGGTGCCAGACTGGCGAGTCTGGCTTGCCGAGGATGGTATCAGGGAGAATCCCTGGTCTCTGTGTATGGTCTTGCTCAAAGAGGCTCTGGGCTCTGCCCATGACTTAACAAGCTGGAAAAATCTAGGCCCACAGTAGGGCACCAGATGGTAGAACTTGGCTTGCTGAGGTTAGTATGTGACCAGAAAAGACAGGGACCAACAGAAATGGCCCAGCTCCGCAGGAGAGCACTGGGCGGTGAGCCTGGCCCATCCAGGTTAATCCAAGACTAGAGGAGACAGATCACCAGAATTTTCAGCCTAAAATGGGGAGAGGGAAGGAAGTTTTAAAAGGTGCTGAGCGACTATATATGAATGCTGGAGGCTAAAAATGGGGAGAGGGAAGGAAGTTTTAAAAAGTGCTGAGAGACTATATATGAATGCTGGAGGCTAATAAAAGCACAGAGATATTATATATGAATGCCTAAAGGCACAGAGATAGAGCGAGAGGAGAAGAGGAATTAGAGTGGGGGGGAGAGAAAAGAAGTTCAGAAAAGGGGTTTTAGACAAAGGTTCACCTCACTATCGCATGGATGAATTTTAGGAAGGGTCAGAGGGTGTCCTGTTTCCTTTCATCTCATGGGAACAGGGTCCTTTTTGTTGAATCCAATGGAATATATATTTCCACCCCTCAAGGGGCTTCTCCCCATCTAAGACATGGTACCATTTGAGAGGTTCTGGACCCAAAGATGAAAGAGTATCCTGAGGCACAAGGTGAAAGGAAAACAGGGTCCCGGTTCTGTGCAATCAGAGTAGCTTTTGTTCCACCTGGGTGATGGTGGGTGAAATTCCTGACTGGGAAGAAATCCACATATGGGCTATGGCGGATGGGGATTTTAAAGGGTCAGAGAGTCAGGGATTGGTCCATTCACTATTTCCTGGAAGGGACATGTACTTGATCCTTCCTGGGTGGACAGGTCAGTAATCTGATTCTATCAGTTTTTGAATTCATTAATTATAGAATTTATATTTTCTTGCAATTAAATTTATAAAATGTCAAAAAAAATTAATTTCATGATATTGGAGATGGGAAGGTAATATATTTTGCCCCAGCTGAAACTATTATAGTTATTTCTAATTAAATCATCACTGATGCACGTAGTAAAACATGTATTGGCTTTTTATCTCATTTGAATATTAAGGTTTATTTTCATATTCATATTAAATGCTCCTTTCTGTTTTGCTTAAGTTAATAATACCTCAGACTTGAGCTGAGACTGTGTCATCCTTGACTGATTTTGCAGAGCTTGGGTAGAGTGAATAACCACAAAAGCCAAACATTTCTGTGAATTAAAAAAAATTTTTTTTTTTTTTGAGACAGAGCCTCAAGCTGTCACCCTGGATAGAGCACTGTGACACTACAGCTCACAGCAACCTCCAATTCCTGGGCTCAAGCGAGTCTCTTGCCTCCGCCTCCCAAGTAGCTGGGACCACAGGTGCCCGCCACAGCACCCAGCCATTTTTTGGTTGCAGCTGTCATTGTTGTTTGGCGGGCCCGGGCTGGATTCGAACCCGCCAAAAAATTTTAACTTAAAAAAAAAAAATTCAAAATTGGCTCAGCACCTGTGGCTCAAGCAGCTAAGATGCCAGCCACCTACACCTGAGCTGGTGGTTCAAATCCAGCCCAGGCTACGAAACAACAATGATGGCTGCAACCAAAAAACAGCTGGGTGTTGTGGCAGGTGCCTGTTGTCCCAGCTACTTGGGAGGCGGAGATAGAAGACTCACTTGAGCCCAGGTGTTGGTGTTTAATGTGATATTTGATGCCACAGCACTCTACCTAGGGCAACAGTTTGAGGCTCTGTCTCAAAAAAAAAAAAAACAAAAATTAAAAATTAGCTGATTAAAGGAACATGTGGAATAATTCTCAAAGTTTTATTTTGGGGGATAAATTTGTAGAATGTTTGCTCTTTTATTCTAGTATCTTATACAGTGTCTGAGACATAGTACTCAATAAATATTTGTTAAAGAAATGAATGAATGAACCACTTTTAATTTGTGTCCTAAATGCTGGCAAATATCTAAACCAGTGGAGTCAATTATTTCTATAATTAGAATAATCTACCTGAGTTACCTTAGAATTGATTAAGTTACCTTAATATTTAGAAATAAGGTGATTGTTTTTTACTAAACATAGCTCAACAGTCTTATTCTCAATGTTGCTTATGAAAGGGATTGACTGTCTCCTGCAGGGCACGTCTAGCCTGCTGCATGTTTAATACAGCCTAATAATAATAATAATGGTTTTAAAATATTTTTTTAATAATCGAAAACAATCCAGAGAAGAATCATGTGTCATGACAGTATGATTGTTTTATTTTTTTTGGAGACAGTGTTAGGTCCCTGTGGAGGAGGATGGTCCCTGGTTCTTGACTCCCAATGCCAAGAAAGGGCACCCATGCCCTAGCTGATGACCAAGTGATCACAAACACAAAACTATCACCATTAACATACATTTATTGCAGAACAAAGCATGCAAACCATAAGGAGAATACATCTCCCAGAGTGAGATGGCCCCTCTCAGTGAGTGGAGAGGAGACCCTGAAGTCTGAGGAACACTGTCTTTCACAGGCTAACTGAGCTAACTAGTTGTTTCCCCTCCCCTCACCCTGGCAGGATTGGCTACTGCCTCCTGTCTTTGGGGTAACTGTTATACACTGCAAACTTCTTAACATACATGCACCTTCCCCCAACATTCCTGAAGAACCCGTGGGGGTCAAAATTTGCAAGTTTAGTTATATGATAATGGACGCAATGGGTCCAGGTCAGGATAAGGTCTCCAGGGGCTCCTCACTATCCTGAGTGGGAACAGTCCCAAGCACTAACTTGATTCCTGCTGTCTGCCCTGGCCCTTTAATCGTCTGTCTTACTAAGGAGAGAAGTTAGGGTACCTCTGGCAGTACCTCTCCTTCCAGGCCCAGCCAGTCCATCCTACCTGTCAGAGAGAGAAGCTGGGGGTCAAAAGGACAACAGGATCTTTCTCTGTGCACCAGCTAGAATGTAGTAGAATCCTCATAGCTCACTGCAACCTCAAACTCCTGGCTCAAGTAATCCTCCTGCCTTGGCCCCCAGTGTAGCTGGGATTATATGCATATGTCTCCAGGCTTGGCTAAGTTTTCCTTCCTTCCTTCCTTCCTTCCTTCCCTCCCTCCCTCCCTCCCTTCCTTCCTCTCTTCCTCCCTTTCTTCCTTCCTTCCTTTCTTCCCTCTTCCCTTCCTCACTTTTTCCCTCCCTCCCTCCTTCCCTTCCTTCTCTCTCTCTCTCTCTCTTTCTGTCCTAGATGACTGGTTTCTAGCTCCTATTCTCAAGTGATGCTCTCCCCTCAACCTCCCAAAGTGCTGGGATTACAGGCATGAGGCACTGTACCCAACCATATGACAGGTAAGAATTACATACAATTTAAACTTATTGTCTGTATAAAAAAAGTTTTTTTTGTTTTTTTTTTTTGAGACAGAGTCTCATTATTTGGCCCTTGGTAGAGTACTGTGATGTCACAGTTCACAGCAACCTCTCACTCTTGCCCTTAAGCAATTCTCTTGCCTCAGCCTCCTGTGTATCTGGGACTACTGGCGCCCACCACAATGCCTGGCTATTTTTTTTGTTATTGTTGTTTGGCAGGCTGGGGCTGGGTTCAAACCTGCCAGCTCTTGTGTATGTGGCTGGTACCCTAGCTGCTGAGCTAAGGCATTGAGCCAAAAAAGTTTTACTTTTAAATTAATATGAGGGTACAAATGTTTTGGTTACATTGTTTTCACTTCTAAGGTAAAGGTCAAGTTATAGTTGAGCCTTTCACTGGGGGGGGGGTCTAAACACCCTCACTTTGTGCTCATTAGGTGAGAGCCCTCCCATCGTCCTCCTTCTTTCCCCCTCCCCTCCCTCTTGCTAGACTATATTTGTGTTATATCTTTCCTGTGGGCATGTAGTTGTTTATATATTGGTTTCATACTAGTATTGAATACATTGCATATTTTTTTCCTTTCCTCAGATACTTTCCTAAGAAGAATGGTTTTCAACTTCATCCAGGTAAACACAAAAGTTGTAAAATCTTCATCTTTTCTTATGTCTGAACAGTACTCCAAGGTTTACATATACCATAGTTTGTTAATCCATTCATGGATTTATGAGCATTTGAGTAGCTTCCACGCCTTGGCAGTTGTTAATTGAACTGCAGTAAATATTCTGGTGCAAATGTCCTAATAAATTCATGAAAAAATGCTCATCATCTCTAATCATCACAGAAATGCAAATAAAAACCACTCTCAGGTATTTCTTAACTCCAGTGAGATTAGTCCACATTGCAAAATCCCAAATCTGCAGATGTTGGCCTGGATGTGGTGAGAAGGGAACACTTTTACACTGCTGGTGAGATTGCAAACTATTATAACCTTTGTGGGAAGAAGTAAGGAGAATTCTTTTTGTTTTTTTTCCTTAATTTTCTTTTCTTTCTTTCTTTCTTTTTTTTTTTTTTGAGACAGAGTCTCGTTTTGTCGCCCATGGTAGAGTGCTGTGGCGTCACAGCTCCCAGCAAACTCAAACTCCTGGGCTTAAGTGATTCTCTTGCCTCAGCCTCCCAAGTAGCTGGGACTACAGGTGTCCTCCACATGCCTGGCTATTTTTTTGAGATGGGGTCTCACTCTGGCTTAGGCTGGGCTTAAACTCCTGAGCTCAAGCAATCCACCACCTCAGCCTCCCAGAGTGCTAGGATTACAGGAATAAGCCAGTGCACCTGGCCTGGAGAATACTTAAAGATCTAAAAATCGACCTTCCATATGATCCTGCAATCCCATTACAAGAGATTTACCCAGAAGAACAAGAACATTTCATGGGAACATCGTCATGCTCATTCTTTAATGTATCCCCTAAGGTGCTTCAGTACTCTAATAGTGAAGTTGAGTAGTATTCCAGAAAACCTAAAATATCTGACCTTGTACAAAGTTTTCCAACTCCTTGTTTAGAGTCAAAACTGTATCTTGGGAACAGGGGTACATATTGTACCCTCAGTAGCAGGAATGCATTTCAGGTTACCAACCTCACTGAATGATAGAGTGACAACAAGTCAAAGTTATATCTATTTGGGCAGCACCTGTGGCTCAACAGAGTAGTGTGCTGGCCTCATTTGCCAGAGGTGGTGGGTTCAAACCCAGCCCTGGCAAAAAAAAAAAAAAAAAAGTTATGTCTATTTTGTTAACAAACTTGAAAATCATAGTGGTAGTATATTTTCTTTTTTTCTTTCATCATCTCTAATGAAGGAACAAATATTACGAAATGCAAAAATGTTGTTTGAAAACTCATCTGATTGGAGTTTCGAATGCCAAGATTGCTTAGAACCTCTGATACTGGGCCCGACAGTTTACCTCTGGTCCCCTGGGGTCTCCCTCTGGATTCTTGTCTACCCCATGGTCCTATAGGCTGGGGATAATAATTGTTTACCAAATAGTCCAAGGCAGGATTTAAAAAACTGAGCTTTTTGGAACTTCTGTAGCAAATTGAAAAGTTTTACAGGCACATATCTTCTCTTCCTGACTACCTTACAATAATTTTTAATAAAGACCATTTCAGATTTTACTCAATTTTAACTTTTTTTTGTTTGAATTTTTCATAATGGGCATGTACTGGGCATTTATTTGATCCTAAATCAATAAATGAAGTTTTTTTATTTTGTAATCTATAAAATTGAAAATTAGCAAAATGTTTATTATTACACATCAGTAGCAAAAGTAGTAACATTTCCTATTACCTGTTGTATTGGTCAGGATTCTCCAGAGAAAAAGAAGCACTAATATATATTAGAATCTCTGTAAGTTGACCACCCAAAGGACTATAACAAACTGGTCAACATATGGAGGTGGTCAACACAAGGAAGTAGGTCTACTGTCTGATATGTACGTGTGGTATAGGTCCAGTCTATGAAAATTAAGTCAACTCGGTTAACTTAAGGAAGTGGTCAATGTAGGGAGGAGGCTAATTATGGAGATTCTACCTCACATATAATTTAAATTATAGGAATTTAAAGTTATATAATATTAAATTATTGGAATGTAAATTACATATATTTTTAAAAACTAAAAATTTTTAAGGGACTGGTTGATGAGTGTGTTGTGAGGGGCTAGCAAGTATGAAGTGTTCAGGGCAGATCAACAAGCTGGAAATTACAGCAGGAGTTGTTGTAAGTCTCATATCCAAAGGCAGTCTAGAGACAGAACTCTCTCTTCCTGGGGTGGCCTCAGTCTTTTCTCTTAAGACCTTCAACTGACTGGATGAGGACCACACCACTCACATTATGGAGGGAAATCTGCTTTACTCAAAGTTTGCTGATTTAAATGGTAATGACATCTAAAAAGTACCTTCACAGCACTATCTAGACTGGTGTGTGACTAAACAAGTGGATACCGTAGTTTATCACACCTATGCAAAATCTATACAAATATGTATGTATATATAAAAGATAAGTATAAACACATATATATATGACACATGTAACTTCTCTGTTTGTCATGAACAAAGAGAACTTCATTTTTAAGTATAGTATGACTCTAAAATCACAGGAAATTAAAGCTCTATTGGAATACTGAGCATAATTCCTCAAACTCTCTTTTACTTTGAATTTAACAAGCTTGTCCAGATTCTATAAATTTATTATGGATATGAAACTGTGATCGGCCCCCAAAGATGTCCATTTTCTAAGTCTGAAACCTATGAACATGTTACCTTAAATGGCATGGAGAGATTAAGGCTGCAAAACAGCTGACTTTTTATTTTTTGAGACAAAGTTGCACTACGTTGCTCTGGATAGAGTGGCATGGCATCACAGCTCACAGCAACCTGAAACTCTTGGGCTTAAGCCATTCTCTTACCTCAGCCTTCTGAGTAGCTGGGACTACAGGTGCCCGCCACAACACCTAGCTATTTTTTGATTGGAGTTGTTATTGTTGTTTGACAAGCCCAGGCTGGATTTGAACCAGCCAGCTTAGGTGTATGGGGCTGATGGCCTAGCCACTGAGCTATTGGCGCTGAGCCCAAAACAGCTGACTTTAAAACAGAGAGATTATCCTGTATTATCTAAGTGGTCCCACTGTAAAACAAAGAGTCATTAAATGTGAAAGAGGAAGGCAGAAGACGAAGTTATAGTGATAAGTGTACTGTGGATTGAATTATGCCCACTCAAATCCCTTTGTTGGGTCCCTAACCTCCAATGGGATGGCATTTAGAGGTGGGGCCTTTGGGAGGTAATTAGCATCAAACGAACTCAGAAGAGTGAGGCCCTCATGATGGGGTTAGTGCCCTTATAAGAAGAGAAAATTGTTCTTTCTGTTTCTCCACCATGTGAAGGCACAGTGAGAACATGGCTATTTGGAAGCCAGAGGCATGCCCTCCCAGATTCCAACCATGCTGGCACCCCGATTTTAGACTTTCAGCCTCCAGGACTGTAAGAAAATAAACATGTGTGGTATAAGACACTCAATCTATGGTATGGTGTTGTGGCAGCCTGGCCCAATGTTGCAGCTTTGAAGACAAAAGAAGGAGAAAAAAAGCCAAGGAAAGTGGTCAGTTTCTAGAAGCTGGACTAGTCAAGCAAATAGATTGTCCTTTAGACTTGCCAAAAGGAAGACAGTTTGCTGACACCTTAATTTTAGCCTGTTTCATACTTCTGATCTAGAGATCTATAAGATAATAAATCTGTGTTGTTCTAAGCTACTAAAGAGTATAATAATTTGGTACAGCAGGAATAGAAAATGAATAAAGGTATTAAGAATCAGCTGGGGTGGCACCCGTAGCTCAGTGGGTAGAGCGCTGGCCACATATATCGAGGCTGGCAGGTTCGAGCCCAGCCTGGGCCTGCTAAACAAAAGTGACAAGTGCAATAAAAAAAATAGCTGAGCATTGTGGTGGGTGCCTGTAGTCCTAGCTACTTGGGAGGCTGAGGCAGGAGAATGGGTTGGGCCCACGAGTTTGAGGTTGCTGTGAGCTATGACACCACAGCAAAGTGAGACTCTGTCTCAAAAAAAAAAAAAAAGAGAAGCAGATGGCAATACTGAGCACGTGATAGTTCAACAAATTCAAATACACAGAAGTTCAAGTTTATAATTATTATTAAAAGTAAAAATAAAGGTGCTTTAAATAATTTGCTAGCAAGTGTCTTATACAAAACATCACAAGCTAAAATCATTTTTTCTTGCTTTTTTTTAAAATCAATTCAGGGCATTTATTTCAAACACTATTAAGAGACGCTCATTGGTGCTTATATTTTAGTCTTATTGAGTCATTTATAAGAATGAAATCAAGATTTAATTTGCAACTAATTTCCACATGCAGAGTTCAGAGCAATAAATTGACTGCTGTGATCTTTATATAATTAATCTTTTAAAACGTTCTAACTTAGCCTTATTTCTAAAAACAGAAAGGAAATTTTAAAAATTCAGAATTTGGAAACATTAAACTAGTCATTCTTACTCCGTACTAAGGACATATTATTTTATTTAATTCTTCTAATTACCCAATGAAATAAGGATTCTATTCCTTTTACCAAAAGAAAGTCAAACATAGGGTCCAAAATGATGGAGGTGCCAGTCTGAATCCAGGCAGGCTGATTCCTGAGACTGTGATTAAAACATTTAGCACACTGATACACACAAGGACACTAAATTATGTCTGTAACTGTACGCTTAACATCCAGTAGAGTAAAAAAGATAAACAGAATTTTTAAATGAGGGGGGTGGGGCCTAAGCAGTGTTCTGAAATTATCCCTCCATCCATCCATCAATCAATCTATCCATTGACATCCATCAGTCAATCTATCTATTGACCAATAGTTTTTGGTCTGAGTTGAAGAAAATCTCCAATCAAAGGCTAGGGTTTAAATCATAAAGGTAGGCTCAGCGCCTGTGGCTCAAGTGGCTAAGGCTCCAGCCACATACACCTAAGCTGGTGGGTTATATAGCTGGGGGAATATAGCCCGGGCCTACCAAACAACAAAGACAGCTGCAACAAAAAATAGTGGGGCGTTGTGGTGGGTGCCTGTAGTCCCAGCTCCTTGGGAGGTGGAGGCAGGAGAATTACTTGAGCCCAGGAGTTGGGAGATTGCTGTGAGCTGTGATGCCACAGCACTCTACCCAGGGCGACAGCTTGAGGCTCTGTCTCAAAAAAAGAAAAAAAAAATTATAAAGGCAGTGAACAAAGGCCTTCCTTTACGCCTATAAATTCTCTTGTCTTTTTCAGAGTAACCTTAAGAAAAGAGAATTGAGTAAATGAGGTGAAGGCTATGTTGATTAGTAGGATGTAAGCATTCCAATTTGTACAAATAATCAGCACATTGAATCCCATAATGGCAGAAATGTATTCATGATCTATGTACAAATGAGTTAATAAAAAAAGAAGAGAATTTTCTTAAATGCAAAGCATGTTTTTATGAACTACCTCCCTTCTGCCTGCCATTCAGGATGAAGAAAGTAGTTTCTGGAGCTTGTTTATTGCCCATAGCTTTTTGCACCACCCTAAAAGAAGCAGTGCATGTAATAGTGAGTCCACTAATGCTGGGTGTGGTGGTGCATGCCTGTAATCCCAGCACTTGGGGGGTTGAGGCAGGTGGATTGTTTAAGCTCACAGGTTCGAGACCAGCCTGAGCCAGAGTGAGACCCCCATCTCTAAAAATAGCTGGGTGCTGTGATAGGCGCCCTCTAGTCCCAGTTACTAGGAGGCTGAGGCAAGAGAATCGCTTTGAGCCCAAGAGTTTGAGGTTGCTGTGAGCTATGATGCCACAGCACTCTACTGAGGGTAACAAAGTAAAATTCTGTCTCAAAAAATAAAATAATGAAAAAAATAGTGAGTCCATTAAGATGGAAACGAAAGGATATTGTTGAAATTTTGGCATAGGTATAACATTTAATCTAATCTCTCAGATTTCTTGCCTGGAACATGAGCATATTCTGGATTATTTGAAGATTAAATAAAATAGCATATTTAGTGCATACACATAGTGTAGGTGCTCAATTTCGTTAGGAGTATATTTTTTCCCCTATCTTGTTCCCTCTTCCATAATCTCTTAACTTTCTCCCTATGTTCCAGACCCATAACTGCCTGCTCACTAGTTTTAAAGTGAGTTCCTTAATCTTTGTGACCTGTTCATTGTCTAAACTAGGGAACAAAAAATGCTGGCATTGGCTGCCTTGAGAATTTTTTCCCCCTGTTTTCCCCACCCTTCTTATTTTTCATTGTTTTGTTCAGGCTGGAAGAAACTATGGGCTTAAAGACTAAATCAGGCTCGGCACCTATAGCTCAAGTGGCTAAGGCACCAGCTGACCAGAGCTGACGGGTTTGAATCCAGCCCGGGCCTGCCAAACAACAAAGACAAGTACAACCAAAACATGGCTGGGCATTGTGGCGGGCGCTTATAGTCCCAGCTGCTTGGAAGGCTGAGGCAAGAGAATGGCTTAAGCCCAGGAGTTGGAGGTTGCTGTGAGCTGTGATGCCACGTACTCTACCTAAGGTGACAGATTGAGGCTCTGCCTCAAAAAAACAAACAAGCAAACAAACAAACAAACAAAAAACAGAAGACTAAATCACTATTTAGCTATCAATGAAAATGTTAGCAAAGAACTTGGAATGTGTAGCACTTTACATGTATCATCATTGAGACATATGATATTCTTAAATTTAAAGTTCTTCTTGTCTTGCTCCTGCTGGAAACTCAACAATGGTTTCTCATTGCCCTTAGGACAGAATCTAAATTCCTTAACAAAGCCTTCCTGCAGGCCATGCCTTATGTCTTCACCTTGTGAAACTATTCTTTCTGTACAATGTTGGTCTTCTTTAAGTTAAGTTCTTTTCCATACTAGCGCCTTAATCTGTGCTAAGAATCTTTTTTTCCTTTTCTTTCCTCCTGTCTGACCAACTTCTAAGCCTTCAAATCTCCCCCTAAAAATTATTTCCTCTAAGAAGAATTCTCTGTCTTCCCCATAGTCTTCCAGGCAACTCTATCAGTTGCCAAGTCATCTATATCTGATTCTTGTTCATTAGTTTGTCCTGCTCTGCATATATCTCAGTGCCAATTAAATCTTTATTTGTGTGGTTGTTTCATGTCCATTCTCTTGAAAGGTAGTAAGTCTTTTTTTTTTTTTTTTTTGGAGACAGAGTCTCACGATGTTGCCCTGGGTAGAGTGCTGTGGTATCATAGCTCATAGCAACCTCAAACTCCTGGGCTTAAGTGATTCTCTTGCCTCAGCCTCCCAAGTAGCTGAGACTATAGTCTCCTGCCACAACGCCCTCTCTGAGCCTTGAGCACCATCAGATTGTAAATCTTTTTCACTAGGGACTATTTCCCTAGTCCCAGGTATAGGCTTAGAATTATGATTTGCTCAGTGTGTTGAATGAATAATGGATGTTTCTGCAAATGGTAAAACTAAGACCTGTAGGCACGGTGCCTGTGGCTCAACGGGCTAAGGCGCCAGCCACGTACACCTGAGCTGGCAGGTTCGAATCCAGCCCGGGCCTGCCAAACAACAATGACGGCTGCAACCAAGAAATGGCTGGGTGTTGTGGCGGGCGCCTGAAGTCCCAGCCACTTGGGAGGCAGAGGCAAGAGACTCGCTTGAGCCCAGGAATTGGAGATTGCTGTGAGCTGTGATGTCACAGCAATCTATCCAGGGTGACAGCTTGAGGCTCTGTCTCAAAAAAACAAAACAAAACAAAAAAAAACTAAGACCTGTAGAGATTAAGTAATATTCTCAAGCTGAAGCAGATGACCAGTGTTAAAGCCAGTATTTGCATCTAAGTCCCATGATGACAAGGTTGCTGCTTAAATATCTTCTTTTTTGTTTGTGAAAGTAATTGATTTATTTGAAAAGTCTAATAAAATTATAATTGAGACAGGTATTGAGACAATAAAAATTGTACATATAGGTATTTATCATGAATAACATGATTTATATTTTATTTTTTCTGAGGTAGAGTCTTTCTCTGTCTCTTATGCTGGAGTGCAGTAGTGTCATTATAGCTCACTGCAACCTCATACTTCTGGGCTCAAAAGATCTTCCTGACTCTTGAGCATTACAGGCAATCATCACCATACCAAGCTAATTTTTAAAAAGAATTGTAAAGATAGTGTCTTACTCTGTTGCCCAGTTTGGTTTTGAACTCCTGATGTCAAGTGATGTTCCTTTCTTGGTTTCTCAAAGGGCGAGGATAACAAGTGTGACCCACAGTTCCTCTCCTGATGTTCTGATACATGCATACATTGTGAAATAGCTAAATTCAGCTAGCTAACATGTATTACCTTATATATAGGGATTATTTTTAAGCACTATCAAAAAGTGAGTCCTTTTTATATTCTCATCCAAAATAAGGAAAATTCTCACTTCCCAAAAAGGAAAATATTTTTAAAAATGGGAGAGGGTAGCAATATCATGATAGTTCATGATTTATTATCTGAGGAATGTGGACAAAGTAAGGCAGAATAAAAACCTGTCCCAAGGAGTTAGAATTGAAAGGGCCATAAAGAATCCCTAAATCAGTGTTCTTCAATGTTTTTTATCTCAAAGCAGACTTGAACCTATAGTTGAACTTCCATGGTATACTTAAATTGTACTGATCAAAACAAAAGAGTAAAAAATAGAATACACTTACTGTGCTTTGGATGTCCTTCAAGAATAATTTAATTAATGATTTTTTTTTTTTTTTGAGATAGAGCCTCAAGCTGTCACCCTGGATAGAGTGCTGTGGCATCACAGCTCACAGCAACCTCCAATTCCTGGGCTCAAGCGAGTCTCCTGACTCCGCCTCCAAAGCAGCTGGGACTACAGGCGCCCGCAACAACACCCAGCCATTTTTTGGTTGCAGCTGTCATTGTTGTTTGGCAGGCCCGGGCTGGATTTGAACCCACCAGCTCAGGTGTACATGGCTGATGCCTTAGCCTGTTGAGCCACAGGCGCCGAGCCTAATTAATGATTTTTAAAAATTTTCGCAGCACACCTAAGATCATTTCATAGCATACTGGTTGAAAAATCACTGCCCTAGATTACTAGATGAAGATTGTGGTTAGCTGTGGCTTCCAATTTTGCTCTTTCTAAAGTTCTGTAGTGAGCAATCATCAGTTTGCATTTGAATATACATAATAATCATCTTTGGAAATAGTAGTGGCCCTCTCAATTTCTAATCCAGCTTTACATTTCAGCTCTTACTCCATTAATTGTCACACAGGGTTAATTGTATTAATTTTTTTGGTTGCCATAACAAAGTACTAAGACTAGGTAGCTAAACAATGGACATCTACTTTCTAATATGTTGGAATCTAGATGATCAAAGTGTTCAGGCCTTCTGCAGAGGCCTTTCTCATTGACTTGTGCCTGGCCATCTTTTCCCTTTTTTCACATGCTGTTCCCTCTGTGTGCATGCATCCTAATCTCTCCTATAACGAATGACACCAGTTAGAGTGTCTGAGGGTCCATCCAAAGGGCCTCCTTTTACTTTAATTAGTTTTCAAAGGTCGTGTCTCCAAGTATAGTCACCTGCTGAGGAACTGGGGGGTTAAGACTTCATCCTATGAATTTGGGAGGGACACAATTCGACTCACATTAGTGATATTCAAAATATTTAAGAACCTGTCAGCTATAGGTTCAGGCTCGTAGGAGTAGATAATAACCATGCTTCTGGCCATGCACTGAGAGAACCTTGCTATGCTTCGACTGCTAGAACATAGGGAGATAGGGGAACAGGTTCACTAGAGAAATAGCAGGACATTTCAGAGGTCAGAAGTTATGGTAGATAAGTGTTTCAATATTTTATAAGCAAGAATGGTCATTCTGAGACAAAGCAGGTGGATGTCCATTTAGACACACATAACCATCTATTTTGAGTGCTCTTAGCCTAGTCTGACTTTCTTGGAGATGTTGCTAGAATGGAGATCAATCAACCGTGATTTGGGTAAAGAGACCCTAGACGTGTGCTACAGAGTATGAGCAGGAGGAGAGTGAGGGCTTCTCTTCCCTCCATTGACCAATTAATTGTTTTCTTCTGAATGGTGGAGTGGTAGGTGGGTGGATCTTAGGAAATGATCACTGAAGATGCTGCAAGCAGGGGAGTGGATCACAAAGTCGCCTCAAAAGATTAGAGGATTTGGATGGGGTCAGAGAGAGGCAGGAGACAAGACACCAGTTTGGATAAATGGATCCAACCAGGAGAGAATGAAAGATTTGCTTAGAACAAGCACAATAGAAATGGAAAGACAGAGGTGGGTTGTAAAGAGGGAGGTGGTGGACTTTCTTTGAGAGGTGTAAGTGATTCAAATGTCCGCTACCAACTATCTTAACAAAGGAAAGAGCTTCCCACTGCTAGG
Source organism: Arctocebus calabarensis (assembly GCA_963573935.1). Classification (NCBI taxonomy): domain Eukaryota; kingdom Metazoa; phylum Chordata; class Mammalia; order Primates; family Lorisidae; genus Arctocebus; species Arctocebus calabarensis. The sequence goes on along the minus strand of CAUYON010032984.1, from coordinate 4,729 downwards.
ACCTGGCAGTCCCTGCAGCTGAAACTGAAACCCTGTACTTTTCCTCAACGCAGTTCATGAGGAGAGTCTTACATCAATGCTCATTGGTCTCTCTGAGGCCCAGCACAGAGAGAATACCTCAAAGAAGGCCTACAAAGTACCAGACATATGAAAGAGACTTGTTCCTTATATTAGTTGCTTTCAAATCAGGTTTCTGAGTATGTTGGAAGAGGTAAGTTTGGTTGATGGTTTGAGGGGCCTTTTATGAGCTAGGCAGGGCCCCTTTGTCAGCATCTGTACACTGAGCTAAGTAAGGTATATGTGAATGAACATTTAAAAACATAGTTTCTGTAATCTCCCCGTTATCTAGTACCCATGGTAAATTCTCGGTAAATGTAGTTTCTAGTTGCTCAAGAGTTCCTATTTTTTTTTTTTAATTTTTTTGGAGATAGAGTGTCGTTTTGTCACCCCAGGTAGAGTGCCCTAGTGTCATAGGTCACAGCAACCTCAAACTCTTAGGCTCAAGAGATTCTCTTGCCTCAGCCTCCCACATAGCCAGGACTACAAGAGCCTGCCACAACGCCTGGCTATTTTCAGAGATGAGGTCTCGCTCTTGCTCAGGCTGGTGTCAAACCTGTGGGCTCAGGTGATCCACTCACCTCGGCCTCCCAGAGTGCGGGGATTAGAGGTGTGAGCCACTGCTTCTGACAAGAGTTACTATTAAAAATAAGCCTAACTAGTTCTGCACCCTACACTGTACCATACTATACCATAAACTCTGTATTGACTTGATATTATATTTAAATATACAATTAAAAGTAAATTAAGACAAAGACAAACTTCGCTTACTGTAACACAGTTTTACTGTATTTTAAAACAGCTTTCTAAATAGTGCCCTGCAATTGTAGCAGTCATAATTTTAGTTAAATGGTAGTGGATAACACTTTTCAACTTCACTACCATATTTGTTTACTTCAAATAACACACATTAGCACTTAAAACTATTGCAGAGAACTCATGGGAGCCATGGGAGTGATGCACGAAGTGTCTGCTTAGTGACAGTCTGGCATATCAAGTTTAAACTCTGATCTTTTTTTGTTTTGGCTGGGTCATGGGCCAGTTGTTTGAGATTGCCAGATGCTTGGGTTCTGGATAACAGGGAGTTCACTGTATCAATTATGTATCAATATTACACATTAAAATAAGTTCATTTAGGCTCTGCGCCTGTGGCTCAACGGGCTAAGGAGCCAACCACGTACACCTGAGCTGGCAGGTTCAAATTCAGCCCAGGCCTGCCAAACAACAATGACGGCTGCAACCTAAAAATGGCCGGGCGTTATGGCCAGTGTCCGTAGTCCCAGCTACTTGGGAGGTGGAGGCAAGAGACTCGCTTGAGCCCAGGAATTGGAGGTTGTTGTGAGCTGTGATGCCACGGCACTCTATCCACGGCTTGAAGATCTGTCTCAAAATAAATAAATAAAAATAAAATAAAATAAGTTCATTTAAAGAAAAATGTAAAGTAAATAATAGTATAGATAAATATAGATCTGGTAAAATTTTTAAAGTGCTATTCAAATCACTAAAGTTTGGGAAATGATGCAGGGTAGTGTTTTCCCACCTTTTTTATTTCACATCACACTTGAACCTATATGGAAACTTCTGCAGCACACTTAAATTATGTCAATAAAAAAAAAAAAACAGTTAAAAAAAGGATATATTTATGGTGCTTTCAACTTCTTGCAAAGTTATTTAATTAATGGTGTTTAAAGCTTTCCGCAGTAAACCTGAATTCTCTCATGGCACCGTTTGAAAATCACTGATGTAGAGAAATGGTCATCAAATAAATCTGTCCAGGACTTGAATCAGGAGACCTGGATTCAAATCATGACTGTGCCACTTCTCAGTTTCAAGACTTATATTTTCTTTGTGGGAAAGTGAAACCATAAGCCATCACCAACCTTGCTTATCTCCCAGTCTTGTATGAAGTATGAATTCTATTTGTATATTCTGTCAACAAGCATTTACCAAGTTTGTACTGCATACTAGTAAAGAAAGCATTGTAGACTTACATTACTACGGAAAAGAAAATAGCCTTTTGAATTTTTTTTTTTAGAGACAGAGTCTCACTTTATCATCCTCCTTAGATTGTCCTGGCATCACAGCTCACAGCAACCTCCAGCTCTTGGGCTTAGGCGATTCTCTTGCCTCAGCCTCCCGAATAGCTGGGACTACAGGCACCTGCCACAAGGCCCGGCTATTTTTTTGTTGCAGTTTGGCTGGGGCTGGGTTCAAACCTGCCACCCTCAGTATATGGGGCCGGTGCCCTACTCACTGAGCCACAGGCACCACTCTTTTGAATTTTTTTTAATCTTTATTAATCTTTGAGACAGAGGTTGCTTTGAATGGAGTGCCATGGTGTTGTCATAGCTCATAAACTGTGTGGCTCAAGTGATTTTGTCTCAGCCTCCTGAGTAGCTGGGACTACAGGTGACTTCCACAATGTCTGGCTAATTTTTGTATTTTTGGTAGAGAGGAGATCCCACTCTTGCTCAGGCTGGTCTCAAACTCCTGACCTCAAGCAATCTTCTGACCTCAGCCTTCTAGAGTGCTAGGCTTACTGGCATTGAGCCATTGTGCTGGGCCATGGCTTTTGAAAAAAAATTTTTTTTTTTTTTGAGACAGAGCCTCAAGCTGTCACCCTGGAGAGAGTGCTGTGGCATCACAGCTCACAGCAACCTCAAATTCTTGGGCTTAAGCAAGTCTCCTGCCTCCACCTCCCAAGTAGCTGGGACTACAGGCACCCGCCACAATGCCTGGCCATTTTTGGTTGCAGCTGTCATTGTTGTTTGGCTGGCCTGGGCTGGATTCGAACCCGCTAGCTCAGGTGTACATGGCTGGCGCCTTTGCCACTTGAGCCACAGGCGCTGAGTTGGCTTTTGAAATTTTTGCATAATGACTGGTATTTAAATTTAAACTCTTGACTGTGAGCCTTATTTCAAAAGATCACTAGAGTAGATTTAAATGAAAATGAGACATTTCCTTTCTCTACCAAATATGAAAACAAAATGAGTATTAGCATACAAGGCCTTTAACATTAGTAACAGAAGGTGCCATTTTGCATTTAGCAACTTGAACACATAGAAAATACACCTTTAACCTACATTTGTTGTTTATACAGTGCTGGGAATTTATGTGGTACCTTGCAAAGTAAAAGCAGAAATGACAAGGTCCTTTCCCTGAGGAGTTCAGAACTAAACATTGTTAAACAAATCTACTCAGCAGAGCGGTAGAGTGTGTAATTGAGCTGATATGATGGGAGAGGTCAGCCTAGGACTATGGGTGGAAGGTGTATGAAATCAGCAATTTGTAGCAGGGTGGTCTGGGGCTGACAAGGCAGGAGTGTGCTCTAGACTTCTCCGTGGGACTAAATGGTAAATGTGGGGCAAATGAGAACACGGAGAAGCAAACCAACTAGGCCTACACAGCACACGATGCAGTGGCTCAGAAAAGTCAACTGGACATGATTTTCTTGTTTCCTTATCATTTGCAAGAAGCCTGTCTTAGCCTGTTTATGCTGCTATAACAAAATACCCGAGACTGGGTAATTTATAAAGAATAGAAATTTGTTTCTTATGAATCTAGAGGCTAGAAGTCCGAGATCAAAGTGACAGCACCTTTGAAGTCTGCTGAGAGGCTTCTCACTTCATTCTCACATAGTGGAAGGTTCAAAAAAGGCAAAAGGTTTCCCAGCACCATTTGTTAAATAGGGAGTCTTTTCCCCACTGAATGTTTTTAATTGGCTTGTCAAAGATCAAATAGCAATAAGTAGTTGGGTTTATCTCTTGGTTCTCTATTCTGTTCCAAATATCTACCTCTCTGTTTTTGTGCCAGTACCATGCTGTTTTGATCACTATCGGTTTATAGTAGAGTCTCAGGTTTGGTAGCGTGATCCCTCCTGTTTTGTTTTTATTTGTAAGTAATGTCTTGGCTATTCGAGGTTTTTTCTGATTCCATATAAAACAAAGCAATATTTTTTCAAGGGCTGGTGGGAATGCAAACTAATGCATCTGTTTTGGAAAGACGTTTGGAGAATACTCTGAGATCTAAAAATAGACTTGCCTTTTGACCCTATAATTCCTTTACTTGGTATATACCCAGATGACCAAAAATCACATTACAACAAAGATATCTGTACCAGATTGTTTATTGCAGCCCAATTCATAATTGCTAAGTCATGGAAGATACCCAAGAGCCCATCGATCCACGCAGGGATTAATAAACTGTGGTACATGTATACCATGGAATATTATGCAGCCTTAAAGAAAGATGGTGACTTATCCTCTTTCAAATTTACATGAATGGCACTGGAACATGTTCTCCTTAGCAAAGTATCTCTAGAATGGAAGAAAAAGTATCCAACGTATACACCCCTAATATGAAGCAAATTTTTATCTTTCAAGTGAAGGCTACAACCCAATTATTACACAAGAAGATGGGGAAATGGGAGAGAGAAGGAAGGGGAGGGAGACGGATGGGGGAGAGAGATAAAGGGTGAGATCACACTTGTGGTCCATATTTGAAGGGTCAGGAGAAAACTTCTAAATGCAGATCAAAAATGTTTTCACATAGTAAATGAGAAAATCTCATGAATGTTATGTCAATCAGGTTGATGAAAATATCTCAGATTGTATGTGAAACCCACACACTGTACCCCATGATTGAATTATTGTACACAGCTATGATTCAATAA
>CAUYON010032977.1:0-30797 GCA_963573935.1 Arctocebus calabarensis | reverse complement strand
CTTGGTCAGTCGTCTCTTTAGAAGCCAGAACTAAGAACATGCAAATTTGGAAGCTATGGTGAAGGCTACCTGTAACAGTACGATGAAAACATTTCTGAATGTTTATGAATCATGCCCTATGATTGCACCAATGTACAGAATGATGATTCAATAAAATTATAAAAGAAAAAAAAAATAAAAAATAAATAAAAATAAAAAAATTTATACCCTCATATTAAGTTGAAATTAAAAAAAATCACTACTTTGCGAAACATTTAAGTTCTTTTTAATTCTAAAATTTGAGTTTCTCTAGTTTGTAACAGTCTGTTACTAGTAATGTTGGGTTTGAGTATTAATTTGCAATTTACTTGCAACAAGAAAAACAAACCACAGACTGTTCATGTGGCCGATAATCAGTACTTACCAGCTAAAGAAAACACACAAGACTATTCACCTGCCTGGGTCTGTAATCCAAGTTCCTTTTTTGTATCATTCACAAGAAATAGTTCCCCCCAAACTGTTTCACGGTCAAAAAAAGTTGTACGAACTCTGGATTACACTGTCCCTGGGCTTTGGGACTGCAGGAGAGCTCAGAACCCTTACTTGCAGGGCGCTGTGCATCCTACAAAGACGAGCCTATGGCTCTGGCCACATAGGTTTGTTTATCTGTGGGACCTTGCTTTCTTGCCTGATACATCTCAGTATGACTCATGTTTCATAAAGATACTGGACAGGCTGCCCTACTGTCCTCCTGGGGAAGTTTCTGGCAGGACACAGTTACAGAGAGCATAGCATGCTTTCATGTAATCATTCCTCACTGAAGTGAGGCTTGAGTGCATCAGAGGGCTGAAGATACAGTTACAGAAATAAAAAATGAAGATCAAAGGTTCCAGCCTGCAGGATGCAAAGGTTTAGAATTCTATAATAGCAAGAGTAGCATTTCCAAAGAAGAAGAAAGGAATACTTCTGTATTGGCTTTTGTTAGGTTAGGCCATCATATGGGGGAATACTGGACTCTTATGTTGGGACACTCCTGGCAATTAGAAATAAGCACTGGTCCCCCCCCCTACAAAAACAACAATTAGGAGACCATTTCCTTGTTTACAGTAATACTAAAGCCTTGAGGCTAAAGTCATGTCTCTCACCACCAGGTTTACCAGGGGAGTACTCACTCACATCCCAGAGTACTGGCTAATGCATTTGCAACTTCGTGAAACAACATCACGTAGACATCTGAACTAAAAAAAAAATAGCATAAAACTTGAAGATGGACAAGCATGATCACATTATTTCTTCGTGTCCCACTGAGTTAGCATAGATAATCCCAAATTTAGGTCACTTATTTTATGTAAGGAAATATAAGGCCATGTCCTAAGTTAGTTCACTATTGAAGAGTTCACTTAGTGCACATCCACCATCATAAAGATGTATCCTGGGCTCCTGTTCAGTTCAATTTGATGCATCTGGAAATCCCCTTCCTCTACACGTTCAAAAAGAACATCACCAAGTAACTAATAATTACTATCTATGTAATTTCTGTCCTTTTTAGTCACAGTCTTTATCACCAGTGGAAAATCAAAGGTAATAAATTAATTTTAATTCACCATCAATCTATGACCAACCAAGCAAATGGATATATTGAAAGTGTTGCCAATTGTGATAATGCAGCAAAGAGAGACAAGGGAACATGCCCAGTATATGATATTTTTAGTTATAAACCATAACACTAAATATATCTACGTAATGCTTTTGGGGTGTCCAACCTTTTCTTCTTCCATTTCACAATGGAAGAACAGAAGTTCTTTTAGGCCACACGTTAAAAACACAAACACGAACAAAAGCTGATGACCAAAAGCAAAGATCTGTGCATAATTTTCATGAAGTCCAGCACCACAGATAAGGAAAACAGCCTCAAATAACCTTTGAGAAGCCGATGGGCGGCAGGTTAGACACCCCTACTACACCATACAGAAACAAATTCCTACATAGCAATGCCTCAACTTCTCAAAATAAGTAAACTCAAACTATGGAACTAAAATCCACATAGAATTCTTATGATAGATTCAATTTCCATTTTCATTCTTACGTCGCTTTTTTCTCATTTCCGTTCTTATTGTCATCTAAATCCACACAACATACAATCATGTATCCGTTTATTCCACCCAAATTTATTCATATGCTACTGTAGGCACTGGGGCAACCAAAGAGCTATGTTCTACACTTCAGGGAGACACAAAAGGCAAAAATATCATTCTCCAGGACCCATAATGTCACAGAGAAACTCATCTACCAGCCTACAAACACATGCTCAGGTGCATATGAAAACAGAAGTTTCAAAGTATGGAGAATTCAGCCAATGTGCTGCTTAGGTTTCCCTGGGAGCACTTGAAGTTTTCTCTACATACCTACTGATTTCTTACTGGCTGGGAAATATCTGGGCAATTATAAATAGGAAACAAGTATTAATTGATCCAGCTTTCCATGTATCCATTTATGCTTTGCTGTTTGCCTAATCACTCAGATGAGATGCCTAAAAAAGTGCATGAACGTCAACTGGACATCATAGATGTCAACCTTGGTGTTTTTCATTCTTCAACCCTTCACCTCTTTAAACCTTAATGAAAAAAAAAAAAACAAAACTGCAGTACTCTGACCACAAAGCACTTTGATCTATAGTCATTTACTTAGCAACAATTCAGCTTCATTTGTATGACACTAAAAGCAGTCATCCCATAAGGCTTTCTTAATCAACTAGCCCAGCAGCTTTCAATAAAGAGATTAACTGTGGAATTTTAAAAGGGCATGCTGGTCAGTCCATTCTTATAAATTCCACATGAACCAATCTTGCAAACCATGGTGAACTTTTCTTTACCTCGCTGAAGAATTCTCTTACATACGCAGGTCTCAGTGAATATACCAGATAAATGCATAGTACGTTTTTTATTCTTTAAGAAACCTTATACTGGGACATCACTTTAAAACCATAGGAGGTGTGGCAACATTTAATAAAAAGTAGGCTTATCATAAACACTATGTTCAAAAGTTTAATTTCTAAAATAACAAAGAAAATCCATCTCGGTATAACTTTACCACCAAAATAGCCCCATCATCAGCATTATGGATTCATTGCTTTTTTGAATCTCTGATGAATTACTCTTAAATAATATGGAAATATATTATAAAATGTATTCCTACTCTTTGTGTTAAGGTGAGAAGAAGTGTATGCATATAAATGAAAATGTTTTAAATTTTTATTCACTCACTTTGTTAATGTATTTGGTATGAGATGCTTCTTTCTTGGCAGGTAGACTGGCTCAGTTCCCCTGCTGTCATAAAAGGGTGGCAAAATACTGGGATAATGCGACAACACAATTTAACAAGAACGGGGGCAATGATGACATCAACAATAATGAAGAATGACCACAGTAACACATAGTACAGACTATGAGCCAGGTACTTGCTAACCTCTTCATATACACGATGTCATTGAATGCTCTTAACCATGCTATGCAATAGTTTTGCTTTCAATTTGCAGGTGAGAATAATAAGTCTCTGAAAGACTAAGGAGCTCATCCAATGTCATACAATTAGTAAAACATGTAGGACAAAAGGCAGGAAGCTCAAGTTTGGCTCCAGACTCAATGCTCTGAAAACCAGTGAGCCAGATTTTTTGATCACATAATTTTTTTTAGTGAAATCATTTGGAGCCCGCAGTATCAATGGATGCACATTTATACATTATGTAGATGAAAGGTTAATATGAAATGTGCTAATATTTCAAGTACTTTTTAAAATGTACACAAATAGAAATAAAAAGGCATAATAACATAAATAGAACAGGTTATCTTCTGCACCCTCCATTGGGGTACTTAATAAACACCATCTATAGTATAAAAGAAGTAAAAGTCTTCCTAACTTTTCCCACATTTCTAGAATATAACCTTTCATAACAAGTGAAACAAATCAGCTTACCATTAGTACTTGGAAAGTAAAGGTGGCAACAAATTAGTAATGCTGAGGGATGCCACTGGTCACTTGGCTCATTGGACTAATCATTGGTAGTAACCAGAAGAGCAACACGGTGAAAACTCCATACACAGGTTCAGGGATTAGGAAGCTCTTACAATCTCAGCAACTACTAAATTAAATAGTCTTATCCAATAGTGGGAATAGAATGTGGGAACACAGCCAAAAATAGCTGGGGAGGGCTGTATAAAGAGTCGGCCACAACATGGATCAAGAGAGCCAGGTTATGGAGGAGGTAATGGGGCTCAGAAAAGATGTAACCTATTTTATTGACAAAACCAGAAACCTGGAAAATAGGGCCTGTCAGGATAATCTTAGATTAACTGGCTGTCCTCAAGGGAGATAGGGAAGGAAACAGCTGACAGTCTTTGAAAAATTCAAAGGGAAACAATATAATTCCCAAAAAAGTCTGCCCTGGGGTGTAACAAGTCCCCTGAGGTTTATAGGGTCAGCCCTGCTGGAGATGCACCTGGCCTCTCCTGGCCCAGCCCACTTTCCAGGACATTCCTCTCCTGGGTTATTTTCTGCTCAGAAAATAAGGAGGCTGGGCCAGCTTCCCCACAGGAGAACAGCAAAAAATTTAAAAGTTAGAATGGCCTTGATCCCTCTGGGGGTGAGAAGAGGGAGGTGGGAAAGGCAGGAGCATTCCTCTGGGTGGATTATTGCCACAGTTTGCCCTGTAATGATTTTTTTCCTGTTGCTTATGTTTAGATCATAGTTAAACATTAACAAATCCCATCAAAATCATCAAACCCTCATTGGGACATCCTATGTGTAAGGCACTCTGCGGACAGGAGAAGGAATTTGAAGAGGGTACATGGAAGAGGCAATAAAACCCTTCGGGCGTGGAGGGAAGAGAGGAGGTAAGAAGTCAAATATCAAAAGGGAGGAACAAAGAAAATATGAGTAGATCAGGAAGGAGCACAAAGAGGAGAATGTGTGACAGGTGGGATTAGGGACGCAGAAAGGTAATTCCAAACAGAAATAACCCCAGGAGCAAAGGTGCTGGAAGAGGAAAACAAAGCATCTTAAGGAAATGTGAGGTAGTCTCATTCAGCTGGCAAAGACAGGTCTTCTCAGAGAGGAAGGGATGAGAATTCTACAGGAGATCCTAGGAAAGCACTAAAAGGGTCTCTGCATGCTGGGCTGACTACTTTGATGCTATGAAAAAGGCATCTCTCAGTTATAAAATCAACATGACGCACAAAAGGGAAAAAATCTAAGAAAGAAATGTGTTGGTTTTTATGATCATCTGAGTACGTTAATAATAAGGAGGTGGTAGAGTTCTACGATAATTGCCACTTATATGGGTCCTAATTAACAATGTTACTGGTGAGTATCTCAGGTACCATAAACCAATTATGAAACACTGGGCATTTGCAATAAAATATTTCAATGCTCAAAGGCACAATGGTCTCTGGCCAAGAGCCGAACAGATGGGACCCTCTGTAAGCACATAGAACACACAGGAGTCAGCCCCTCTCAATGAATGTGTTAATAAACTTGATCTGCACACTGTACATCCTTTAATTTCCCAGCTAAATTATTCCAGGTTATGTAAATGCACTGTCTTCTTTGTGAAGCCTTGCACTATTTAGAAATCTAAATAAATTTATAGATATGCAGGTCGAATGCTGGCCAGTGGCAGAGAAGGGTGGTATCATTTCACAGAATGGAGGAACCGCAAGTATCAGATATATTTGTATTTTTAGAGGATTAAGTAACGGTAAGGGAGACCCATGGAAAAAAAAACATCCAATGAGTCTCACTGGCCAGCATCCACCTTATTCTGCACATGCATAGAGGAGAATGCCGCTAAGATTTAGGATATGAAAAGTCCTAAGACATTTTTAAGACTTCTAGCACGTATTTCCAAATTGCCTGCCGGTATGGTTTTACTTCAAAGTAGAAATATCATATCATAAACTACAATGTCCATATATATTTTTAAAAGAGCATTGAAAATTTCAGGAACAAAATTTAGTGAGCTTTTCCTTTAACTTCCTGCCATTCTATTTGAGTACCATCTCTATGTCCTCTTTCCCTGTTACATCATCTAGTCCAACGCCTCAGTCAGACTCAAATCCATCCATTTCTCTTCATGACCATTACCACTGTGCTAGTAGTCAAAGTCAGAGTCTTTTCTCTGGTGGCTGACTTCCAATGTCTCCTAGGGCCCTCCCAGCTTACCCTCGTGGCCCTAAACATTCACTTTCCACCCAGCCTGAAGAATCTCCTTTAAAAATCTGTCAAATACTTCATTGTGGCCCTTCACGACTTCATGACGAGGTCTATGTGCTTTCAATCCCATCCCCAAACTACAGCCACCAAGCTTGTAGAGCTCACCTAACTTTACATCCCCTGAGCATACCAAGATGTCTGTCCCTCCGGGCTCCTGCACTTCCTTCCATCAGCTGAAACAATTAACACCTTGCATGGCTCACCCTCCTCATGGTTTTATTCTTTAGCACATTACTCTGCATATATCTGTCACTTATCGTTATTAAGAATTCCATTATCTGCCTTATTTAATTATTCGTTGCCTGTGTTCCCCAGGAAAGATATCAGACCCATGAAAGTATAGACTTTCTCAATATTGCATCTCAAGAACCTTGAAAATATACAACACATTACAGGCTTTAAAAAAAATAGACATTTGTTGTCAAATGAATTATTATTAACTAAACCACATATTAGCACATTTATCCAATAAACATTTTTTACTGATGTACCTAATTCTAATTTTCCAACAGCCATTTTAATATGATGACTCATTTATCCATTTGGAATAATATTCCTTTCAAAGGTAATGTTCATAAACTCCCAACCTCATAAATTGCAAAAAGCAGAGGTTATTGATGTAAGAATGTATTTGACTAAAATATTATTGCCTTGACTGTGCAGAACATTCTGATAGTCACTGCAAGCCTAGGAAAAATTACAAGCAGCTAAAACTCACAAACAACACAAAAATACACGAAGGTAGAACCTGTAAAACCTTTTTTTTTGCTGAGCATTATGCAAAACTGACCAATCTCTCCATCTCTGAAACCCATTTCAATATTTAATGACAATTCATTGTCAGTTTCCAACCACAGGGTAGGGTTTGGAGGGCCACTCATTCAACAGTTTACCAAGCACTGTCCACAGGACTAGGTCTATAACAGGAAACAAGATCAGTCCTTGTCTGCATAGAGCTCCTGAAATATTCAGGAGAAGGACATTAAGTGAGCACACAATGAGAAGTCTGTGTCTGCTAGGGTAGGTGTGAGGATAAAACCAGACAGTAACACATAGGAAGCACTGGGTAAACCAGAAAGTGCTACATATGCAGATGACATGCTCTTTCTTTATGAAATGTGACATCTATTTCTCCATGCAAAAGAAAAGAAAGTCATGATCATGAAAGGTTTTCAAATTATGTAATATGGAAAATGGTGTCATGAACCCATGTGCATAAGTATTGTCAGGAGGAATATTAAGACAGCTCCAGGTATTGTAGAGAAGGAATAGATTTGCTTCATCTTAAAGATCATAACTAGGAACGAGGGAACATCAGTTCACGTTGCTAGGTATAAGGGAGAAGTTTTAAATGATTGCCAATGTGGAATGGGCTATTTCCAAAAGACTGGGAGCAAGTTGTTCATCACTTTCAAGACTAGAGCCAGTTCTCATCTTTGGGGTGTAAACAGTTTGAAATCACCCAGAAAACCTACACTATGAAACAATACCAAGTCTAACTCAGTTACCTCATCCAAGTGTCTCCCAAACACCATTTCAATGCGAATATTAGAGAACCACTGAGGGTAGAAATGGAGGTAGTCCATTTCCACAGTTAATCTTATGCTTTAGAAAAATATATTGGTATAGTAAAATATTGGATGAAATCTAATCCCTAATGGGAAATGTAAAATGCATTAAATAATAACATGCTTATAAAATTCAGACATAATCATTCATGGACAGCCACTAATGATGGTGATTAAGGAAGATGACTTTAGTTCAAACAAGCAAATGATTAAGCTTGAGACTATAAAATGTTAAAGGGCCCTAATTAATAAAGTAGCAAATTTTTCATCTCAGCCTGCTTTCTAGAACATAAATATGTGAATCATCCTTCTAGGATAGAGATGAATGATCTTCATATTCTAAAATTCAGCTGGGGCAGAAATCACTGCCTAGAAACCACAGAGCCATTTCCAGAGGTCGACCCAAAACCTGTGACAAGACAGAATGAGGGCACAAATCAGAACAGGAGGGACAGAAACTGATTAGGATGAAGAGAAAAATCCAAACTCCTTGATGTTCTCAAGAAAGTTTCCTCAGTCTGGCTGTCTGTCACAAATTTCAGTGCCATATGTATCTTATTGAATAAATATTGACATTTGTAATTTATCTTTAAGATCTACTTTTTCATCTTCCTTTAAATCCATTCAGTCATCAGCTGCTGGTGAATTATAATGCCCATATTCAACTCACTGGGGATAATGACTTTGCAGTTAGAATCACTCTTTTTGTTACTTGCTGATTTATATAGAAGGGAAAAGGAAAAATAAAACATGAATCCCAATTCTTAAAGGCAGTAGCTTCCTCATAATATTATAAAATATTAACGTTTAATCTAGCAGCAAAAAACAAACAAGCAAAAAACAAACAAACAAACAAGGCTCTCGAGTGAATCCTTTCCAAGGGGGTGCTCTATGATTATTAGAGACAGCAAGTGAATGTAATTCTCCTGGGAATTTAGCACCACCTGAAGTTGCAGGCTTTAGCAGTTCTTGGAGAGTTGAAAAGTCCGGTAAGAAAAAGCAAAGCAGATCTTAGAAACATCTACTCTCTCTGCTCCAATTGTTCTCCATTTGCAGACTTGGAAAAAAACGTGACCAGAAGAGCAATCTAATCTCTGTGATTCTAATTTACATTTGTAGAAGAACCTGTTCTCTTTGTTAACAACATAAACATCTCCATCAGACAAGCAGACATTCACTTTGCTCCCTTTCAATGCCAAGGGTGTATTGATGTCACTTCCTTTGATTTGATGCATTAATTTTCATTAAGAGGTCACATTTTTGGAAACAGACGATCTGGGTTTTTATAAAGGCTCTATCATAACCTGTCTATATGGTCTTGGACAAAGTATTGCACCTCTTGTGCCTCTTTTTTTTTTTTAACTCTATAAATGAGGACAATAGGACAGTGACACCTAATAAATAGGATTATTCTGAAAATTAAATGAGTAAATATATATGAAGCACTCTGGACACAGTCTGGCACAGATCAGCATAATGCATGTGTTAATTAGTAATCACAGTAGTGGTACTGGTAGATTAGATTAGAATTAAATAGTACAAGTATATCAACTTGTATAAACTTAAACACTGAATCACATATGGACATCTCATTTAAAAAAACAGCCTTCTAATCATTCCTAGCTTGCATTTTAGTCTCTATGTGAAATTCATGTCTAATATAATTCACTGAAAATCCAAGTAAACAAACTCAACAATTTCACATCGGGTATGTATACCTATTTGACTTTGGGTAAAGTGAATCGTTAGACGTCACCATGACTCCACAGCTTTTAACTGAAGAATTCTACCATTAATGGTCGATGAAATGGGACACTGAATATACTTTCTGGCTAACGGGATGACTTCAGAGACCACATTGTATGTAGCACAGACAACAACTGATATGTGTTTTGGCATCATTAAAATAAAAGTTAACATGTTAAATACAGCAGAAAATCTTACATGGAAAGAGCTTTGACAGCATTTGTCAGTTTGAACATTTTATGGCAGCAGCACAGCTTGTTAACAGGCAATGAAAGACGGCTCTATTAAGCTCAGGATGATGCTGAAATAGTTTCACACAGCCCAGACTCATTTTCCCTACCACCAAGTGGGGATGCCCATGGAGAAAGGCCATCACGGAGAGGAGGTCTCTGCAACGCATCGGTATTAATTGTAATGAGGAAGACATTTTATTGCCACCTGGTGTTGCCATCTATCTAGTAACCCTCGCAGCTGTTTTGATTAATCCATGGACTTACATTAAAAAGGACGCGTGCTGCAGTTTCACCTAACAGAGCTTCCTTTTTAAATTCCAAATAAAACAGAGCTTCCTATAAATTAAGAATGGATCCTATTGAATTCCACTGCTCAGAATTCAAAAGCCAACTTTGAAGGAGGGGAATGAATAAAAACATCCTACCTTTCTGGAGATAATAAAAGATCGTGTCATCGACAATCCCTCCTCTTAATTGAAGCTCAAGTCTTTGGTGCTAAGTGAAACAATGGACACTACTGGAACGCGTACAAATCTAGGGGAACAAATGTTGCTCTAGTAAAGAGTATTAAAGGAATCCTACAAAAAAGAGGACAAAGAGAAACTGCTGCATGTGGAAGAAAGTGATGACATCCAATGTAATAACATGGCAGGCCAAAAATATTTCACACGAAGAACTTTCTGATGCATACATTTTATAAATCTCTTTGACAAATAGTAGCTGCAAAATCCAAACCTTTCCCAATAATTAATTTTATAAAATTCTACACAGTACCCAGCATAGGACAAGTTTAATAATATTTTATCTGTTGAATTTAGCCACTTTTTCTTACAACAAGGTAGAGCGATTTCAACAAAATTAGATTTTTACAGGTAACTATGAAATTTAATTATTTAAAGGAAGATTTAAATCTTTTTTTCATTATCAATTAACATTTAGTGAACACACACTGAGTGCAAGGCATTGTATTATGTGTTCTGGAGCCTATTGTTAGCAGAATAATACTTCATCTTTCTTCCTATGATAGAATTGCAATGCAGTCTCTAAATGATTTCTCTGGTGATAGAACAAAATAAGGTAGTAAAGAGTTAAAGGAAGCAAAAACGGCATATATACTACAGGGAAAGCCAGACTTTATCTAGGACAGAAGTCACAAACTCAAATGCCCATGAAGAGTAGGTGCAAACTGGAGGTGCAAACTGGGCTGGGTATAATAGAAGATATAGGCAGGAAGCCTCTCGTGACTACAACCTGCAAGCCCTAGTTAAGGCTTTCCTGTTAGTTAATCTGAATAAAAATTATAAAAAAGGTCAGAGGCTCTATTTAGCCTACAGTCTCCCAATCTTCACTACAAACAACCCTGAGGCAAGAACATTAGTTCTGAGTTCAACAAATCTGAGTTTGGAGCTCACCTCTACTGGATAACACTTGTGTGATCTTTTACAAGTTATTTACTCTAAGTTTGTTTCTTCCTATTCAAAATTAAGGTGGTAACACATGCTTGCCTTGAAAATGTTGTTGGGATACCCAAATGAAATGCTGTAAATGAAAGAAATTAGTAAACTTTAAGAGAACTCAACACTGAGAGTCACATCATTATGACGGTAAGCCAGAGAATTATGTGTAGGGAGCATCAGCCAAAATAAAATGCATTAACTATTTATTATATTCTGTAATGATAGGTATTTGCACTGCATTTAACACCCATTTCAGAGAAGATAATTGCATATACAACTAACTATAATTACCCGAAAAACACCTGCGTTCCAAATAATTAGCCATGCCATTGGCATGGGGAATGGCATGGGGAATGCAAGTGATAATCAACTCAATGAATGATTCTCAAGATCTGTCAACAATAGGAAGAACAACATTTGCCCTATAGAGGGGAGGGAGAAATTGGCTCCTTCCCAATTGACTAATTGTTTATTTACTGTCAGCAACTATATTTATTTTATTTGGAGGGGGTCCAAGTCAAATAACACGGAAATAAAATACGTTATTTTCATGTTAATATCTGAAAACATTTTGAGAATAATAAATGATTTTAAAAGTTGCGATTAATTTTAGTACAATTCCTTTACAAAGAAATTCAAAAACTGTATTGAAAGATGCTAAAGAAAATCTAAATCAATAGTTATATAATCTGTTAGGTAAGAAGATTCAATATCAGAAAGATGTGAGTTCTCCCCAAATTGAAATCAGATTCCATATAATTCCAACCAAAATTACAGATGATAGATAAAAATAATGAGAAAGCAATAGTTTTGGGGGGGGAAAGATGTTTTAAAATGTCTTCCATTTAGAGTAGTGTCAATACTCCAGATATATAAATTAATTTATACAATGTTATATTACAAATATATGTAATATTTTATATTATATATAATATTATATTGCAAATATTAATATAAAAATAATATTTTATAATTAGAATATATTATACATAATATAATATTGTATATATTATATTATATATATTATGCTTCTCTGAGAAGAAGAAAAACAAATGTATTTGCTCCAAGAGGTGATAAAAATCAACTGATGTTTCTCATGTAAATCATACCTACAGCAAACCTTCCTCAATTTGATTAATTATCCTCTACCAAACTTCTTAAAAAAGAGAGCTAAAGGTCATCATTTTTTTCTACAGCACACGTTTAAAAATATGATAGAAAGAGGAAAGTTTTCAATTTGGAAGATGCCAGTGAGAACGGATAATTTTCATTACACAAAATATAAATAAAGTGCCTTCCAAAGGACAGAAATGATGGATATATAATTAAACTTTGCCTACTTGCAACCTGAGCAAAATGTAATATGAAAATATTTTTAGAAAGAAAGAAAGAAGAAACATCAACGTTTATTACTTGTCATTTCAGGAAATAATATCCTAAAGAATGAAAAATAACGTTGAAACAAAGCCAAAAGTACAATCCCTAAGCAGTGATCCCTAAAACCTGCTGGAAATATAATGAGTGTATTAATCTCATCAAGTAGTTATCAGTGCTACAGTCATTAGCCCATCAAACAAACAGAATAATTTCTCTTTTATATATTTTTTAGAGAGAGAACAAGGGTTAAGGAGGCAAATTTTTATCTGCACGCTAATTGTTTTGTTTGGATTTCCACATGATTGGAAGATTTTATCTAAATGTTAAAAGAAAGAAGCCAGTAGAGAAAGAAAA
The DNA here is from genome assembly GCA_963573935.1 of Arctocebus calabarensis. NCBI lineage: Eukaryota > Metazoa > Chordata > Mammalia > Primates > Lorisidae > Arctocebus > Arctocebus calabarensis. The sequence continues at coordinate 17,816 of CAUYON010032977.1, read as the reverse complement.
ATGAAAGATGCAAGAGAATCTTTAATTGATAAAGCAAGTTCTAGAATGAGGAGGTGGGGAGGCAATAGTATAACGATCACCCACAGGTAGGGAGAAAATGATGGCTGATAACTTAAGTAAGATCAACTATCTCTTTGAAAGAAAACAGTGGTGCTCAATGATAAATCAGTAGTTTGGGAGCACTTGGAAATCTAGGAAATTTAGCTAAGAGAGTATTTTTGATTATCAAAATAACGGGCAGGCTGTATCAGCATGGAATGAACAGGGAGCCACGATGCTAAACATCCAATAAGATGCAAGAAAATCTTGCACAATGAAGACTTAACTTTATTCCAAATGCACAAAAGCCTCAGTGTTGAGCCACACTAGGAGCCTTCACCTTCCTTTGTGCTTTATGCTGACTTTGGTTTCAATTATGGTGCAGAGAGATAATTAGAGCACAATTTCTGAGACTCATAAAACTTCCACCTGTGAAGTACATAGCTTTGTTATAAATAAGTAAAACACAATTCATCTTGAATTTTCCTAAGGCATGGAGTTATTTATAATTTCATTTACTTACAAATTTGAATCTCAGGAATCCATTATAACAAAGGTTCTATTTGTCCACCTCTTCACTTTAGGCTTAAGGTAAGGAGAGGGGAGGAAACAGCAGACCCTGGCCTCGGATCGACACGTAAGCCTTTACAGAGTTCATTTCTATTTAAACTTCTTCTGGTGCCCTATTCAGAGAAGAAGAGTAGAAGAATGAAACAAGGAAGCTTTAAAAATGTCAACAGCATACTCCATTCCTTCCTGGACACAGGGCTTTCCATGCCTTAAACCATTTTTCACTAGTAACTACTGAAAGTGACCATTCGTTGATAAAGTCTAATTTTAAGAACATTAGGAAATAACTTAAATCCCTAGCAGCTATAAAACCTATTTAAATAAGCAATTCACTTTCTATATTATAGTTGATCAACAAAGCCACAAGTAGGGAGGTAGTGTTTACAGAGGAACTAACCCCGTTTTTAAATTAAACTATAAAGATAAAAAAAATCTAAATTTTTTACATAGCTATAAACATTTAAATTCATTCATGATTTATAGTAGTTGTCAACAGTGACCAGTTGGCTGGCTTTTCCTTTATTATACTAGTATCAAAATGTTGCGTAGGTGCAATAAATTATCTGGTTTGCAGTTAGGATCAGAATTGGAAGGGAAATTAAGAAAATTTTCTCTGTGGGCAGTGAGGTTTACCATATAACCTAGGGAATCTGAACATCTACATTTCCCTGGGGTCAATGTATTAGGTGAAATAAACTTAATAAGCTTTTCAAGACTTATTTTTAGCTAACATGTCTCAGGTTCAAAGTTTAATCTAGATCACCAAGAAAGGAAATTGTACAGGCGATTTTATCCAAGATAATGCTTATCAAGGTCTTTAACAAAACACAAATCCAACAATCTCACCCTTGCCATATATAAGATATCAAAATAATGCAGTTGTGAATTCTTACTGATGACTCTTATTGAAGACAGTTTACCCCTGTCTATTTCAATAATAGTTGAAATTGAATATTGAAATAGACATTTCAATACTATTAACAGAAATTATAAAGATATATTGTCAACTTTTTCTTTTAAAAAAATTTCAGAATATAATGAAGGCATACACATTTTGGTTACATATTTTGCATCTGTTTCTTTTATGTCCAAGTTACAAGTGAATCCTTCACCAAGAAAGTGCTATATATTGTCAACGTTTGAGGGAGAATCCCTAAGTTTTCCAATGTTACATAGTTCATCTGTAATACTAATTCATCACTTAATAAATACATAGCAAATAAACATACACACATATCTCTTTTTTGCCATCATGGCTTCTAGATTCTGGTCAGTAATTGCATTAATTTCAAGCTTTTATATTCTTTTCAGCCTGAATGACTCTTTTTTTTTTTTTTTTGAGAAAAAAAGAGACAAAGAGAAAAACCTCTGTAGACCCCAGTTAATTATATTGGGATTTTTTAGTATGTAGAATATAACACACAAAGACACATATACACTCCCACATATATATAGGATGAACAAGCTAGAGTATTCTGGTTTCTAATATGTAAAATGTAGCTATAAACTTCATGCATGTAAATTTCCCTTGAAATTTGCTCTATGTCTTTAACAATTATTTTTAACACAGACCCAAACAAAGAATAAATATTTCTTCTGATAGAAAAGCATAGTAATGTAAAACTTACAGAAATCTTTTCTAGAGAAAGAAAAGACCTAATAGTTTGGGAAGAATGTAAATATGAAGTTATAAAAAAAGATCTTCTACACCCAAAATAGTCATCTGTCAAGAGTTGTTTTGTTTACATTTACAAATTTCCTTAAAGCTCTGCATTTATTTCTCCTGAATCCAAGGTGTGCATTCCAGAGGATGTCTGAAATTTTTTGTGTTTTGAGACAAGACAAAAAAAGAGTTACCCCATGGTGCTCTAACTAATGGCATGGAATGCAAAATACCTAATACCCGTGGAAACAACCCTCAAACTCCTGGGTTCAAGGGATCCCAAATAATCCTGCCTCAACCTCCTGAATATCTGGGACTACAGGTGCCGGCACGAAGGCCAAATAGTTTTTCAATCTTTAGTAAAGAAGGGGTCTCCACCTTGTTCAGGCTGGTTGCAAACCCCTGAGCTCAAGTGATCTCCCCACCTGGGCCTCCCAGAGTGTTACAATTGTAGGTGTGAGCCACTGTGCCCAGGAAGAGAAGGTCTGATTCTTTTGTGAGGGCATTGACCATACGTTTTGCTACTGCTTTCAAAGTGAAAATTTAGAAACTTTAAAATATGATTTAACATTAATTAGGTATTTTGCATTCCATGCCATTAGCTAAAACATTTAAATACTTCCCATCCAGTTTATTAGCTGCATATTTTCTATTTGAAGCACTCCATTAGGAATGCTGTCTACATGGAAATATTTTAACATGGGACTCACAAGACTATATTATAAATGCATTTGCCATCACGGTATTCCAAGCCAAGGAGACTGAGGGTCTGTGACGATGCCTAAACTGGCCAGGAGCTGAGACAGAATTTAAATCCAGTTCTTGTGATGTTAAGTACCTTTCATTACAGAACTCTTATCTCCCTGATGAGATTTGGGTTTGTTAATGAGATTGAGACATCTCTATTTTCCTCTATGCAATTAATTTTTTTCCCATTAAATGACAGTAGAAGCAATGAACAAGTATGAAAAGCATCAAGTCTTACTTGTTGAGCATTTTCACTGTCACACAGATCACATCATCCCAGGAGTCACAGTAAATAAGAGTGTCACCATCAGAGATATGTGCCCACCAGGAGAGGAATGGTGTTTGTTCCAACCCCCTAATAATGTATTTGAACAATGCTCAGAAGAGATAGCCTGTTCACCACTCACTGCAAGAGTAGCTAATGTTTATCAAAAAACAGATTTTAATCAAATGCCTGCTTACTGCATAAACCATGATCAGATGTGAATGCATCAAAAACTGTTAGAAAAAATCCTACCTCACTATAAGTCTCTGCCTCTTAGAACAGCCCTTTTCTGTATTCTCATCATTTTTCTTTTCTAAGACGCAGACAATAAGAAGCTGAAGATTTCTTCTCAACCATTTTGTCCAGAACAAAAAGTAAAAACCACTAATATCTTCTGCCTTTCAGTACACACCCAGAATAGGATATGCAATCGTACATATATTTTTTTCATAAATGACATTTGCTATCTTCTTCGCCTAAGGCAACAAACACTACCCAGTATTTCCCTCACACAAACACATTATTTTTAAAAATGTTAGCTGGATATTTCATTTTCTCTTATTTACCACCTTTTAGGTTTTATGGATTAGAGTTGAAAAGTCAACACTTAAAAATAAAGTATGGTTTGGAAATTGGTTATCTATAAATATGAGTTCATTATTCCCCTTTGACAGCCACAAGTAAAAAGTCAACAAAATATTTTTGCCCATGTTTGACATGAGGAAAAATGTTCCAGATGACCTGGAGATTATGGACTTTCTGCAAAAGCAATTGCATTATAAATGAATGTATATGTACAGAGACGATGGCACTACCCAGTCTGAAAGTGATTTTGCTCCCAAATAATTTGTTTATAAGTTTCTTCTAAACCTTGACATTGGAGAGAGGTGGGCAGGGAGAGAGAGAGAGAAAGAGCGAGAATATAGATGTTCTCAACCAGCATTTTAACTACATTTCCACTGCTCATATTATGGTCCGTGACTAGCAGCTCCTGGAAGCTTGTCAGAAATGGAGACTCCCAGGCTCCAAGTTGGCCCGCCGCACCTCAGTCTGCATTTTAACAAGATCACCAGGTGATTCCAATGCAAGACATGACACAAGCCAAGAAGCACTGGCCTGTCACTGCTATCTGCAACATCTCCCCATGACTTCCCGAGAACATGAGCTCAGCTTTTCCAAACTTTAAAGTTTCCCCCACCTTTTCCCTGTAGTGCAGAAACCAATCCCAGCACAAAGGAAATGGAAAGCTCATTACATGGTCATCAAGTCTAGTAGACAAGAGCAGTGTTACTCAGACAGATCTGCCCTCAATTTTGTACCAGACCCTAAGGGATAAGTATAGATATTAAGAATAAACTTGAGAAATGTTGGCAGCAAGTTTACATCTACTAAACCTAACGAAAAGACTCAGGCGCTTGCGTTTGTTTCCCTTTGTATTCAATTTTATAAACTAATGTTTCTGTATTTTATGAAAGAATCAATCTCCAATGGATTGGAAGAAAAAAAGAACAGGAGGAGGATGAGAGGAAGCGCAAGAGGAGGGGGACTAGCTGGTGAAACACCACAGTACCGGATGCAATCCCAGCAGAGCCCATCCAGTGAGTAGCTGATACTGCAGTCTCCATAGAAGTTGAAATGGGCGGAGCATTCCAGATGAAAGAGCAGGAGATCACTATGGTCTTGTGGCACAGCCTAAAGTCTGATAGGCTGATGCCGCCAGCTTTGTTTTATTGCTAAGAATTGCCTTAGCTATATGGGGGGTTTCCTGGTTCCACACAAACGAAAAATTGTTTTTTCCAAGTCTTGAAAGTATGATGTTGGTTTTAATGGGGACGTCATTGAATCTGTAGATTGCTTTGGGAAGTACAGACATGCACTAGACTGTTTATGGCAGCTCAATTTACAATCGTCAAAACGTGCCTGTATTCCCACCAACCCAGGAATGGATTAACAAGCTGTGGTATATGTACACCATGGGATGCTATCAGCCACTTAAAAAGATGGCGACTTTACATCTTTTGTATTAAACTGGATGGAAATGGAACACATTCTTCTTAGTAAAGCATCACAAGAATCCCATCACTTAATTCTGATATGGGGACAACTGGTGACCTAGTACACGGTGGGGATGTCACAAGGTATGACACACCTCTTGGGGACAGGACACAATGAGAAGAAGGATTTTACCTAACAAATGCACTCAAGTGTAACCTGGTTCTTTGTGTGCTCAATGAACCCCCAGCAATTAAAAAAAAAAAAAAGCAGGAGAGATTCGGGCTTCTTTGTCCAGGTTTCTCATCAGTGACAGTGCCTGAGTGGGGCAACTTCTTGTATTCCCTAGATGACAGCATGAGGCACTCTTTTCTAGAGAGAAATGAAAATGATTCTGCTTTAAGAAAAATAATTTTTAGTTTGAAGACTTCTTCAGGTCCATTTCAACCCTAAAATTATTCTCTTGATTCTGTTGTTGGTTTGTTGTTGAAAAAAAATGTGCTGAATTAATTCAACCGCAGTTTTAGAAACAGTTTATTTGACAGTAGCATCAAGGAAAGGTTTTTCAGTTAAAACTTGCAATCTGCAGTATGTATGCCATAATATGAGATTGCAAGCCTCAAATTTAAGAAATAACAGAAGTCATTACCAAGGAAAGAGAAATTCTTACCTGTAGTTGTGGGAGAATATAGAAAAAATGAGAAAGAGAGGGAGGGAAGGTAGGCAGGGAGGAAAGAAAAAAAGAATAATGTGATGTGCCTTAAAAATGAGGCCCACAATAGAATGGCAACTGTTGGTGAGAATTAGGCAGGAAGAAGTTTGAAGTTTTATTTGATCAAAACACAGTCATTAAAGATGGAAAATTAGCAAACCCTACCGTGATGTGATTCTGAGTAGGTGACAGAATGGGACAGAGCTGCTTTAGATACGGTGACCTCATCGTAAATTTTAGACTGTCCATTATAAGTATAAATTATCACCCCGTGAAACTTCGACAGACTGGATGCTGACCTGGAAATTAACAATCAAGCATATTGCAAAAAAAAATTTTAAATGAACCTTTTTGCTTATAAGCAGCATGGTGCTGATTAGGGGGAAAAAGCAAAACCATTGCAATTTTTTAAATTGCTATTGTTAAAATAGCAATTAGCTGAACTAGCAATGAGAAATGTAATACTTTACCCGCCTTAAAAATCACTCCTTACTCTGCCATGAAGGTTTGTTAATGAATACCAATGCTTATTTGTAAAGTGTTAGCAGTGGTGCAGAAAAGAACACTGTGGAATTTGTCTTTGCAGTTTAATAAACTGTTAATTAATTGCTATATCGGATAATACTGCGGATACACCCCAAAACTGAATCCATCACATGTCATCAAACATATATCATCAGCTTTGGGTATAATGTGTGCCTTTTCCAGAAAAAGTATTCCCAGATGGTTATTACTATTTGTGAGAGTCATTATTCTCATCTAGAAAATACTTCTGAGTCCATATACTTAATATAATTTAAAATTCTGATATAACTATCTGAAATAGCATAATTTGTTTCTTCTCAAAACATCCTGATTCTAATAGTTTACTAGCATTATTTGTTTTTCTTTCATGAATTAAAACCCTCTTCCTTTACCTTGAGAAGTGATTTCTTATTAGCTAAATTTTATAGACGTTAAAAGATGTAAATCACTTTAAAATGTAGCTAAAAGAATTTATTTGCTAATGTATTTTCCATAGTAACAATAAAGAAGTGCACAACTCTTAAGAGTACAATGTTCTGGACAAATATATAATGGTAGTTTTTTTAAAGCATTGGGTAGTATTCACATTATTATGAGTATATAGAATTTTTTCTCTGATGGTTTTCTCTGAAAGCCATAGTACACTATGATCTTGCCTTTTTTATAAAACTTTGTATTTTTCCTGGATTGATAGTTGCCTCTTTTTTTCCCCTTTCTCACACTATTCCCAAATTCTCCAGCAGGAAAAGGACATTGGGTGCAGATTTTCCTAAGGTCAAAGACATCAAGGTGATGTCCTGGATCCCTCAGTTTCTGGGCTCCAGGTCAGGCTGGTTGTTCCCGAGACCAAACTGAGAGCTACTTCCCTGCCAACTTTCTTCCACAACTCCTAGTTTCCCTATTGTTACAGGACCATCCTATTTACCTGGATTCTTATTCCTTTGTACATAACAGTTTTTTTTTTAATTTAGAGGCCTCTGAAATTTAATCTGCATGCCTAGGGTTATGAATTTTTGTGATAATGTTCTCAGCTGTTTTTCATTACTTTGACATTGCACTTCGTCTACAGAAGTTCTTGTTCTTCAGTCCTGCAACACTTTTCTTTTTATTACTTTGCGAATTTATTTTCTTTCATATCATGTGGTATACTTGCTTTATTTTCTAGTATATTCTCTTAATGCTCAAGCCTTCCTATTGTTTCATTTCTCCTTTTATTTTTAGTTCTCATGAGATCTCTTTTCTCTAACTGTTCTGCCTGTATCATCGCACTCTTTTTGGTACAGGCAATTGTTTTCTTTTATAAGTTAACATTCTTGTTGACCATTTCTTCTGCTCTATAGCTATCAATGTCATTTCATCACCTTCCTTTTTAACAAGTTTTTTCACCTGTGGCCTGTTCCTTTGATGTGATGCTTGTGTACCATTAGAGAAAACGAAAAGACGGGGAACACTACATGTGAGACGAGATCTGTGGCTTACCAACAACCAATGTGTTACACTGGACAGTGAATAGGTCTTCAAATGTTACCTGACCCTTTAAATATCAGTATGTCTAGATATTTTCTCTGAAGCCAGTTTCTCAAAACTAAGATTTTACCAATCTTTCATTGGAGATACCTGATGGCAGACTGCCCTGTTTGTTACATCAGTGCCAGCCTCAGCTGGGCAAGGTGTTTCTACATCTGGAATTTCTCTGGTTCAGTGTCTTCACAGAATAAACCTCCTCCTCGCTGACTGTAGTAGGGGCACTCCAGTGGTCAGCTGTCTGTCCATGCAGAGAAAAGAGGGCATGCAAAGCTGTAACATACCTGTTTAGACTTCTAAAAAACACCTGTGTTTTTGTCCCATATTTTATACGCACATCTACAGTATCTAATATTGACATTTCCTTACTTCTCCAAGGTTCAAAGGCATAGACTGTCTTCCTGCTTGTGGGCATCTCCCACAAGCACTGGGTAGTCATCTTTCTCTGCTCTGATAGCCCCTCCTTTCAATTTATATTAGCCATGAATTTGGTGCATTTCCAGCCCATTGTTATGTCCTTTCCAGTCCTCTTTGTTCATGTGTTTCTATTCTGTTTTGTTTTTCCTTTATTCTTAGGGAGATACTGAGTATAGAGACAATCACAATCACTCATGCTGCCAGAATGAACAAGAATTTCAAGATATATTTTCCACATCAGAAAATATATCACTCTCAATTATATTAAGTTATCTGAATTTTATTACACAAAAAAGAACTGTATTGGTCATACTATTCACCCTCCTAGTTTAAATAAGAATTATTTTTGGCCCATCAGTATCAAATAACAAAACCAACCCATCAACAAAAGAACTGCCATATATTTATGAATAATTCAGCTAGAAAATTCCTGCAATTCATCTAGAATGATTCCTGCAATTTCCTTAGTTATAAAGAGAGGAAGAAGAGTCTCAAATGAACTTTTCTTCTCTATGCATCAACTTTCTACAATTCCAGAGACTAAACTTACAAGTTATCTACAAAGTTATACCCCATCTCTTTGGATTCCTCAGAAATTCCCCAGCTAGTCTTCCCCGGAAAAAGAACCATGCCATATAACGGTGGAAGTCAACAAGGTATGTATGATGGGACAAGAGGACGTGACTATCATAAAATGCACTAGGAGTAAAGAGTTTTCCTTACCATTTACCATTCCCCCTGCATCCTCCACACCTTCATAAAAAATCTGTCCCAAAATGCTGAAATAACAGATAAGCTTATCATGGCATAGTAACAGCCAAGAGGAAGAACAAAATGAAAAAATAAAGAAGGACGGCCTTTACAACAAGAAGAAATATGTGGCATTGGATTCCAATGCAGGTTCAAGCCTACTCCGTGCATTTCACTCCCCATTGGTAATTTTAATAAAACCAACTGAGAAACAGACCCAGTCAGTTTTCTGTTAAAGTTAATAAAAAAACAAATATAGGGGCCACAGAGGGTAGCATTGATTCCCAAGGGATTTTTCCCTCCTTCAGAGTAAAAGCTTTCATTAATCCAACACAGAAAAAAAAAAAAAAAAACAGAAAACAAACAAACCAAAAAGCAGAAAACATATCTCATAAAAATGTTGGGTTTGGGATAATGAAAAGAGAAGTTGTGTGAGGTATTCATTAATCATGAGCACGCTGTGAGTTCAATGTGTGGCCTGGTTGTCAGAGGAGCTAAGCCAACCTGAGGCAGCATCCACAGGGCCATGGGAGGTCTCTAATGTAAGCAGAGTTTTCCTAACATTTCTGCCTGTAAGGATTAATAATAAGCAAATCATTTCTTTCTGTTCAAAACAACATCATGATGCCCAATAAGTTTATCAAATATTTTTAATTATAATGAATACCTAGGTAGGGTTAGAAGACTTGGCATGTGCACATTCCAATGCTTCATTGCAAAATGTATATATATTAATTAAAGAATTGTTAAAATCTGAATTTGATTTCTAAATCCGGGTCCCCATATAAAAGCCCATGAATGTGTTCAAAGTCAGACAATTTTTAATAACACAAAGAAGAAGAACAGGGACCGCCTCTCCTATTACATTTCTAGACCTCCCCTTACATTTATAATAAAGGTTTACATCCTTAGAAGCACTATCAAAATTATTGACTTGCAAATGAGAATGGCTCTCACAGTGCTAACACAGCTTGCTCTTCAAACGTAGATCAGATAATGACAGCTTAAGCACTAAGCATATATGCTGTAGAAATTAAATGGAAACAAGGTACCTTCTTAGAAAAGCAAAGTACCTTAAAGTGTATGCTGAGCAATGTAACAAACATTTAATCCACGAGTTCCTAATCACATGATAAGATTTGGACGTACTGACTTTGGAGAAAGGGCTTATAAACTCTGATTTATCAAAGTACGATAGCATAGGGCCGATCTTAAAGAGATGTTTGACAATATTTGTAGATGTCTAGAATATATTAAGAACTAAAGAGATAGTACTTTATTTTAATGATTATTTAGTCATTGCTAATAAAATTATTCATGGAAAAGCTGCTCCTTACCACAGAAGATAGTAGTTTAGAGTCTGGACACTCTGGCTATTTTCTCCCCCTCTACGCCCTAGATCTTGTTTTTACATTATATCTAACAATACTCATTCTCGTGAACAATAATTTGTTCATGTGTCTCCAGCAACACTTGTTCATAAGCTCCTTGAAATCAAGGAAATAAATGGGCAGACTGTGTGTCAAACATCTGGCTTGATGTACGTAAAAGGTATAAAAGGTATCCCATGAATGGATCATAACATGGGCCCATATATCAGGGAGTTGGGCATGAATGTTGACTTCATTTCTTTATCTGGACTAGGAACTATCCTAAAGCTCTTTGTTTTATAATGGTCTATCTAGGTCATGAATAAAAGTTATTTTTCCACTCAAAGAGCTATATTAATCAACTAGAGGTTGCAGCCTGGAGCCCTTTGTTAAAAATACTTACAATAATGAATCTGGGTACAGTTTAGATTACAGTGTACTATGGATACAAAAAGAAGGTAAACCTAATATATTCACTATTCCAAGCCTAGGTTTAAAAACATGATGTCCTTGAATATATAAAGGACACCCCAGTGGAAAAAAAGAAAGCATTAGAATGGCTTTGATCAAGAATATAAGACAGGGTTTGGCACCCATAACTCAGCGGTTAGGGCGCCAGCCACATACATCAGGCTGGCGGGTTAAACCCGGCCCGAGCCTGCAAACAATAACAACTGCAACAAAAAGATCAGCTGGATATTGTGGCGAGTGCCTGTAGTCCCAGCTACTAGAGTGGCTGAGGCAAGAGGATCACTTAAGCCGGAGAGTTTGAGGTTGCTGTGAGCTGTGACACCATAGCACTCTACTGAGGATGACATAGTGAGATAAGATTCTATCTCAAAAATAAAATAAAATAAAAGACAGCATATATATTCATGTTATTTATTTATTTCCTTTTTCTTCATCTTTATATACACACATTAGCTAGGGGATCAGAAAAAGAGTATTTTCCCAAATGTATTGCTCATATATATCATCAACAAATTATTTTCAAAAACAGTGATAAGGACAGAGAATGGGACGGAGAGATGTCCTATTTTTCCAAACATCAGTTAGTAATGATCGACTACCTATAAAGTGAAAATAAATGAAGAAAATATCTTTTCTCCAATATTGTTTGGATAATATATTTTAAAAGAATAGCTATTTCTAAAACTTCCCAACTGCCAACCTTAAGTACACTTTTAGTGAAATAATATAATAATCTGTAAAAAATACCAGTATTTAATTATTGATTTAAATCTCTAAAACTGAATAACTTACTTTTCAAGTGTTTCTGAGAAAAATATAGTTAATCACTAATTCAATAACTGGATATATAGAGCCTTACCTATTAATTTGTAGTAATTATAATTTTCAATAGTTAATATCAGCTAATTTTAAAAGCAATATAGTGAGTACAATTACACTGAGATAATTGAAGAGTATTTTGTATACTTATTCTCTGACAAGAATACACTTCATTGTTTTCTTAGAAAACACCTATAATTGGTCTACAGCGATACCACCCTGAACGCGCCTGATCTTGTCTGATCTCGTGAAGCTAAGCAGGGTCGGGCCTGGTTAATACTTGTATGGGAGAAAACATCTAGGTCAAAATGGTTACTCAAGGTCAAAATGGTTCTGCACAATATGACTGTACTCACTTTTTATGGCAAGAAAATGCTTAGAAAATTTCAGAGTAGAATCATGTTCCTAATAAACACTTTTTAAAAATTAAACAACAGGGCGGTGCCTGTGGCTCAAAGGAGTAGGGCTCCGGCCCCATGTACCGGAAGTGGCGGGTTCAAACCCAGCCCTGGGCAAAAACTGCAACAACAACAATAAAAAAAAAATAAAGAAAATAAACAACAATTAAAGCTATTGTTTTAAATGCACATAGTGTTTTAAAATTTGGATCTCAAAAATCAAATGACTTGTTTATAAAAAGGGAGTAACTATTGGATTAAAAAAGCCCCTCCCCCTTTACCCAGTCCCCAAAATAATGAGGAAAGGAAAGCTAGTGCTGTATGTGCTATGCTCACCCCTCAGCACCAACACCCTCAAATTCTTCCTGTTTCTATTGTTAGCACACAAGTCTAGGTTCTCATCAACTTTAGACCTGAAAAATTTAACCATTCACAATTGTAAAGATATGGAAACAATTCAAGTCCCCTTCAGCACATGAATGGATAAATAAATTGTGGTCTATATATACCATGGAATACTATTCAGCTATAAAAAAAGAAAAGGTGGAGACTTGGTATGTTTTGTAACAACCTGGAGGGCCTTAGAGAACACTTTCTGGGGAAAGTATCACAAGCATTGAAAAACAAACATTACATAGTACTCAATATGAAGTTGGAACTAGTAGATTAACAACTACCTGCTTACATGATAGTAACATTCAAGGGGGTGGTGGGTTCGGCAAGTTCCCCCCAACGGGAACAATGCACAGGTATGTGGCATGCTTCCTGGGTAAATATGAACCTTAATTACTCACCATTCCAAGCCTCGGTTTGAAAATCTGTTGGCCTTGAATGTATAAAGAAGGACACCCCAGTGAAAAAATTGTTAAGACTGCTTTGATCAGAAATACAACTTGGACTTGATTTCACAAATGCAAACAATGTAACCTAATCGTATGTATCCTGGGATCAATCTAAAAACAAAATTTAGCCCTGCAATCCTTTGGCATTGCAATCTACTCCCTGGTTAATCTTCTTACACAACGTGATTTACCGTACGACATCATAACCTCCATTTCTCAGAACATACGCACACCGCTGCCTTGTTTCCTATCTAATCAGGTCCAGATTTCCTCCTGAACCCCACCGTCTTGCATTCTCTACTGCAGTCCTGCCCTGCAGATTTAGTTGCCTCTGCTAGTAGCTAGACAAAAGAACCAAGGTCTCCTGAAGAACCAAGTTCAAATTCTCATATGGAACACAAGGCTGCTGGCTAAGATTATGTGCTACCATTTTATTGAGTGTGAGGTGGAAAACACAAGAATATCATGTGGGAAGCAGAAAGAAATTTGCCTCCCCAACCTGGTCATCTGTTCCTAATCCTTTATCCAAACATGTTTTGCCCTGCATACTCATGAACTGCTCAAAACTATGTTCACAATAAGAGGTTATATTACTGTCCTTAAGTGATGCGATCACTGTGGCTTTGCATTTGTTTCCCAGACCAGTCTTAACATACAATGGCTTAGTTTGAAAGTGTGTATCAACTGTCTATTGGAGGCCAGGAGCTGTGGCATACACCTATAAATCCTAGCACTCTGGGAGGCTGAGGCAGGAAGACTGCTTGAGCTCAGAAATTTGAGTCTAGTTTGAACAAGGGCAAGAACCCCAACTCTAATTTAAAAAAAATAGCTGGGTATAGTGGTGCAAAGTCGGTAGGGTAGTCCCCACTACTAGGGGAGACTAAGGCAGGAAGAATGCCTGAGCCCAGGAGTTTGAGGATGTAGTAAGCTATGATGATGCCACTGCACTTTAGCTAGGGAAAGATCCTGCCTCAGTAAGATCCTGCCTCAAAAAAAAAAACTGATCTGTTTGACTTATATATGGCATTATTTCCAGAGGAAAAAAGATATCCTTGAGGGTAAAAAACAGAAAGGAAAAAGAAAAAAGGAGGGAAAAAACATGCTATGTAATTGTTCCTACCTATACAACTTATTTATCTCTGAACACACCAGAACAAATGCCAATTACAGAAGGTAAAATAAGGCTAAGGTTCACTTGCTTCATGTAACTGCATTAAACTTCAGTTAATGTACAAATGGAAAACAAACACGAATGAATGTGAAATTCATACCTACAATATAAGAATGCCAGGTATCCATTAGGAAAAATGAAGTATGTGGCTGATACAAAAAAGTTCCCAGTGAATATACTGTTTGTGAGAACATTATATATAGTATAATCCTCTCATTTACATAAGTTTTAGATTAAAATTCTAGGCCAGGCACACAAGTCCCAGCCACTCTGGAGGCTGAGGCAAGGGGGCCCCTTGAGTCCGAAAGTTCAAGGTTAGTGTGGGCTATGATCATACCTGTGAATAGCCCCTGCAGTCCAGCCAGGGCAATATCTCAAGATTCCCTCTCTGAAGAAAATATTGTATGCATGCTTGGTATACAAGTAAAAATGTATAAAGAATGTATACAGGAAATGATTTACACTAGTCACACTGAAGTGAATGAGGAAAAATTTCCAATTACATAATGAAGTGCCTGGACAATAGTAATCACTCAAAAGCAGCTATCTTTTAAAAAGAGCACAACTGTGTTGAAGTCCATGCTGCTGGTAATCTCAAGGGCTTCGTGTTGCTGTCACAGTTGAAAGTTACCTCAAATATTCCAACTAACGGTGGAGAAACTGATTTTAAAATATTCCCATCTTCTTTCACAAAAACGAGCTATTTGCCACTAAAATAATAGATTGGTTTTACTTATTCAAGGAAAATAAACATTATTTCATTTCTAGCATTTCAAGCTTCAGATTTTTTTATTTGTTCTTGTTTTTGATTTTTTGGTTGGTTCGTTGGTGAGTGGGTTGGTTTTGGTTGTTTTTATTCCGGGGTTCTGCCATATACATGATACTAGGACCAATCCCGTGTTTAGCAAAGCATCTAACGGGTAAACAAGTCTAGGGGCATTTCAAATTATATTTACCTAGGTCTAAAAAGGAGTCTTCTAAAACAGAGTTAATGTGTGTCAACAATGTCATGTTGAAGTCCTAACTTCATTACTTAGAACACATTGCTTCTCTATTAAATATGAAAATGGTTGTCTCTAATATCTGCTTCCATTATCACCTAATACCATTATAGACTAGATCACATTACCAACTGTATGGCAAAGAAGTCTTCAGTATGGTTTATAGAACCAAACAGAATATTTAGTATAATCACATAAAACCATCTATGGTGGAGTAAATTTACTTAGGCAAGTCAGGTTTGAGGGAAGGATAAAAAATCACACCAGCAAGAGAAAGAACTGTTAATTTCCTGCAGTATTCTAAACCAGGGAAGGTTTTCAAGGCACTCGACTAACCTAATTATTCTCCATTTAATTGGCTATGCTACTCACAATGAACGTTCCTTCCATAAATGGCTCACTACAGGGATATTGACTGGAGAACTTAAAGCAGGTTATCAAATTAGAAAAGAAAATCATTACCTAATGATGGAGGAACATCACAGTCTTGTCAGAGAAATCGTCAGGCTCTGTGAAATTATGCCAAGTCTTGGTAAATGAAAAAAAAAAAAAGTAGGATTCTGATTAAGCTATGGGATTGCAAAATATAATAAACCACGGCTATTTAATCACTTTCAGGCTTTCTTGTTTAAATCAATGAAAATCGAGATGGAAAGCAATCGATATACATATGTAGCTCTCCAAGTAAACGGAAACTGACTTGGGAATAAGGCCGCGAGCTGCACACCACATATCCAGGATGTAAGTGCCCTGTTCTCAGGATCTATTGACACTGCTAGAAATGAATGAGCCAATCTGCTGAAAACTGAAAGGCAGTAAAACAAATCTACTTCAACAAAAGAAAATAATTCAAATCTATCAGAGAGAAAAATAAATGACTATTTTCAAAAGAGTCTAGAACGAGAAAACAAAGAGAAGGTACCTGGTTTGGTAATGTTTTCTAAAGTACTGCCAATTTCACACCAGGTGGATGTGAAATGAATATACAATTAGGCTGCTTAGGCAACTGTCTAAGCCAAAGTAACCTTCTGAATGAGTTGTTTGTTCTCACATACTACTGACATGTGTTTTACATAACTTATTCTATTAAGGTAGATTTTCCTTTTAGTTTCTCTTTCTTTTTTGTCCCTTGGGGCCAAAATCACTTCTGCCTGACTCCTGTAAAGACTCTTCCTATCCATGAACCCTCAAAAATTAACTGACATCCAGGTAAGAATGTTGGAAAGACAGATTCTTTTTTTTTTTTTTTTTTTTTCATTAAAAAAGAGTTTCATTATGTCCCTTAGTCTAGAGTGCTTGGCATCATCACAGCTCACAGCAAGCTCAATATCTTGGGGTCAACCTCAGCCTCCCAAGTGGCAGGGACTACAGGTGCTATCCACAAGTGTCGACTAATTTTTCTATTATAAGTAGAGTCGGGCTCTCACTCTTGCTCAGGCTGGTCTCCAACTCCTGAGCTCAAGCAATCCACCCGCCTTGGCCTCCCAGAGTGCTGGGATTACAGGTGTGAGCCCCTGCACCTGGCCAAATCATCAGCCCCTGCACCTGACGATTCTTTAAACCATGAGTTTGCATAAGATTTGCATTCTATCACCACTTCCACCACCTTATCAGCAATTCAGGTCACAGTACAAGCCAGACAAGTGCTGCTGCATATGGGCCACGGGCTGCATCGTTCTCTGTCCATATCAATATGTGTTTCCAAAGAGGTTATGTCTGTGGGTTTCTAAGGAGTTCCAACCACCATGAAATTAATCACATAACACTGGAAGGAAAAATAGTTTAACTACAGTAATTAAAATCGACCCTGTAGGCCTTGGTTGATTTTAGATGGGATTACCAGAACAAGTAAACAAATAAGGGTTGGTGTGTTTGCTTGCAATCACAGATGTATGTGTAATGTTCCACAGCTGAGTTAATAGTCTCCCTCCAGGACTGAAGATGAGTCAGAGATCTTGAAAACATTCACAGGAGGACTGGGAGAAGAAACTGGATGCCAGCAGGATTCAAATAGCTACAGCATCATCGTGTGAAAGGAAATGTCGGTTTCCTCCGTGTATTCCCCCCCCCCAATATGGGCGGAAGACGCAGGTAACCACTATCTCATCCCATGCGACAGAAGTATCTGAAAATCAGAGCTCTCTGGGAATAGAAAGGGTGTTAGAATTTTCTCCACAAATATGGTGTGGGCTAGCTGGCAGTGCCCTGTACTGTCTGATACTGGAAATCTAGGCTTTAGGGCCATAGGTAAGGCAATGTCTGGGTCCCTCAGGCAGTGACAATGCAATGGCACTCAACTCCCTGAGACCCAAAACCTCATTTTATAGCAGAAACAGTGTTCTTAGATAATATAACTTGCCTGCTCAACTATTTTCCATCAGAAAATAATTATAATTCTATTATAAACTATAAAAGGATTTTCAGGTTTATGAAAATTGTTTATACCGAATTATATTTAAAGATTTACATATATTGAACCAGCCTTGAGACCCTGGGATAAAACCCACTTACTCATGGTGTATAATTTGTTTGATGTGTTG